>JAREIS010000628.1:65000-103647 GCA_030060385.1 Muscicapa striata striata
CCCTGGATACGAACTTGAGCCATTTTCCCTCTGAAAAACCACATCCTCCCAATTTCTTAATACCAGTTTGGAGGATGTGCTGGACTCTTCAAAAGTAGCCAGGCTTCTAACTGCTGGCATCTTTAGTCTGCGAGAAAACATTAGGTTTGGAATTTTAGCGGGCCGAAACCCCGTCTCAGGACCATGCCCCTGCATGCAAAGTAGGGCCTATTTCTCTGTGAAATAAACATCACTTCACCGCTTTTCTAATATCAATTTAGAGGAGGCTTTTGGCATTCCATGAACAGCCAGGGTTCTCAGTGGTGGCATTTTTAGGCTGGGAGAAATCCGGATTCCTTTCGAATTTGAGGTTTCACACGCCCAGTCTCAGGCCAAGGGCCCTGGATATGAACATTAGCAATTTTCCCTCTGTAAAAAACCACACAGTCCCAGTTTCTTAATACCATTTAGGAGAGAAGATACAGACTCTCAAAAAGAAGCCAGGGTTCTAAATGGTGGCATTTTTAGTCTCGGAGAAATCCTGATCCTTTCGGAATTTGAGCTGTCAGACACCCAGTCCCAGGCCAAGGGCCCTGGATACGAATATTAGCCAATTTTGCTCTGCAAAAACCCCACCCTCTAAGTTTCTTTATACCAGCTTTGAGGAAGACATTGTCTCTCCAAAAAAAGCCAGGTTTCTAAGTGGTTGCATATTTAGTCAGGGAGAAATCCTGATCCTTTCAGAATTTTAGACTTCAGACCCCCAGTCTCAGGCCAAGTTCCCTGGATACGAACATGAGCCATTTTCCCACTGAAAAAAACCACACCCTCCCAGTTTCTTAATACCACTTTGGCGGTAGTTTTGGTCTCTCCAAAAGTAGCCAGGCTTCTAACTGCTGGCATCTTTAGTCTGCGAGAAAACATTATGTTTGGAACATTAGGAGGCTGAAGCCCAGTCTCAGGGCCACGCCCCTGCATGCAAAGAAGGGCCTATTTCTCTGTGAAATAAAGATCACTTCACAACTTTTGTAATATCCATTTGGAGGAGGCTTTTGGCATTCCATGAACAGCCAGGGTTCTCAGTGGGGGCATTTTTAGTCTGGGAGAAATCCTGATCCATTCGGAATTTGAGCTGTCAGACGCCCAGTCTCAGGCCATTTACCCTGGATATGAATATAGGGCATTTTCGCTCTGAAAAAAACCACACCATCCCAGTTTCTTAATAGCAGTTTTGAGGAACACATTTTGTCTGCAATAGTAGCCAAGGTTCTAAGGGGTGGCGTCTTTAGTCTGGGACAAATCCTGATCCTTTCGGAATTTTAGCTGTCAGACACCCAGTCTCAGGCCAACTACCCTTGATACGAACATGGGCAATTTTCCCTCTGAAAAAAACAACACCCTACCAGTTTCTTAATACCAGTTTGCAGGTAGTGTTGGTCTCTCCAAAAGTAGCCACGCTTCTAACTGCTGGCATCTTTAGTCTGCGAGAAAACACTAGGTTTAGTGTTTTAGCAGTCCAAAGCTCAGTCTCAGGGCCATGCCCCTGCATGCGAAGAAGGGCCTATTTCTCTGTGAAATAAAGATCACTTCACCACTTTTGTAATATCCATTTGGAGGAGGCTTTTGGCACTCCATGAACAGCCAGGGTTCTCAGTGGGGGCATTTTTAGTCTGGGAGAAATCCTGATTCCTTCGGAATTTGAGGTTTCAGACGCCCAGTCTCAGGCCAAGGGCCCTGGATATGAACATTGGCAATTTTCCCTCTGTAAAAAACCACGCCCTCCCAGTTTCTTAATACCGCTTAGGAGGAAGGTACAGTCTCTCCAAAAGTAGCCAGGGTTCTAACTGCGGGTATCTTTAGCCAAGGAGAAATTCTAATCCCTTCGGAATTTGAGCTGTCAGACGCCCAGTCCCAGGCCAATAACCCTGGATATGAACACAGGCCATTTTCCCTCTGAAAAAAAACACACCCTCCCAGTTTCTTAAAACCAGTTTTCAGGAAGACATTTTATCTGCAATTGTAGCCAGGATTCTAAGCGGTGGCATCTTTAGTCTGGGAGAAATCCTGATCATTTCCATATTTTAGATGTCAGACACCCAGACTCAGACCACGGTCCCTGGTTACGAACATAAGCCATTATCCCTCCGAAAAAAAACCACACCATCCCAGACTCTTAATACCAATTTGGAGGAAGACATTTTATCTGCAATAGTAGCCAAGGTTCTCTAGGGGGGGCATCTTCAGTCTGGGAGAAATCCTGATCCTTTCGGAATTTGAGCTGTCAGACGCCCAGTCTCAGGCCAATTGCCCTGGCTACGCACATTGGCCATTTTTGCTCTGAAAAAAACGACACCCTCACAGTTTCCTAATACCATTTTGGAGGTAGTGTTGGTCTCTCTAAAAGTAGCCAGGCTTCTAACTGCTGGCATCTTTAGTCTGCGAGAAACCATTGGGTTTGGAATTTTAGCAGCCCGAAGCCCAGTCTCAGGACCATGCCCCTTCATGCAAGGAAGGGCCTACTTCTCTGTGAAATAAAGATCACTTCACTCCTTTTGTAATATTCGTTTAGATAAGGCTATTGGCATTCCATGATCAGCTAGGGTTCTCAGTGGTGGCATTTTTAGTCTAGGGGAAATCCTGATACCTTCGAATTTGAGTTTTCAGACGCTCTCAGTCTCAGGCTTATTCCCTGTTTGGATACAAAAGTAGAACATTGGCCATTTTCCCTCTGAAAAAAACCACACCCTCCCGGTTTGCTAATACAAGTTTGGAGGTAGTGTTGCTTTCTCCAAATATAGCCAGGGTTCTCAGTTGTGGCATTTTTAGCCTGGCAGAAATCCTGATCCATTCCGAATTTTAGCTGTCAGACGCCCAGTCTCAGGCCAATTTGTCTGGAATCGAGCATGGGCCATTTTCCCTTTGAAAAAAACCACACCCTCCCAGTTCCTTAATACCAGTTTGGAGGTAGTGTTGGTCTGTCCAAAAGCAGCCAGGCTTCTAACTGCTGCATCTTTAGTCTGCGAGAAAACATTAGGTTTGGAATTTTAGCAGGCAGAAACCCGGTCTCAGTACCATGCCTCTGCATGCAAAGGAGGGGCTATTTCTCTGTGAAATAAAGATCACTTCACCGCTTTTGTAAAATCCATTTAGAGGAGGCTTTTGGCAATCCACGAACAGCCAGGTTTCTCAGTGGTGGCATTTTAAGTCTGGGAGAAATCCGGATTCCTTCGCAATTTTAGCTGTCAGACGCCCAGTCTCAACCCAAGGGCCCTGGACATGAACATAGGCCATTCTTGCTCTGAAAAAAACCACACCCTCCCAGTTTCTTAATAGCAGTTTGGAGGAAAACATTTTATCTGCAATAGTAGCCAAGGTTCTAAAGGGTGGCATCTTTAGTCTGGGAGAAATCCTGATCTCTTCGGAATTTTTAGGTTTCAGACGCCCTGTCTCGGGCCAATAACCCAGGATACGAACATTGGACATTTTTGCTCTGAAAAAAGCCCCACCCTCCCAGTTTCTTAATGCCAGTTTGGAGGTAGTGTTGGCCTCTCCTAAAGTAGCCAGGGTTCTCAGTGGTGGCATCTTTAGTCTGGGAGAAATCCTGATCCATTCCGAATTTGAGCTGTCAGACACCCAGTCTCAGGCAAATTACCCTGGATAGAAACATTGGCAATTTTCCCCCTGAAAAAAACCACGCCCTCCCGGTTTTCTAATAGAAGTTTGGAGGTAATGTGTCTTTCTCCAAAAGTAGCCAGGGTTCTCAGTTGCTGCATCTTTAGTCTGGGAGAAATCCTGATCCATTCCGAATTTTAGCTGTCAGACGCCCAGTCTCAGGCCCATTGCCCTGGACACGGACAGTGGCCATTTTTGCTCTGAAAGAAACCACACCCTCCCAGTCTCTTAATGGCAGTTTGGAGGATGACATTTTATCTCCAAAAGTAGGCAGGATTCTAAGTGGTGGCATCATTAGTCTGGGAGAAATCCTGATCCTTTCCAAATTTTAGATGTCAGACACCCAGACTCAGGCCACGGTCCCTGGTTATGAACATGGGCCATTTTCCCTCCGAAAAAAACCACACCATCCCAGTTTCTTAATACCATTTAGGAGGAAGATACAGCCTCTAGAAAAGTAGCCAGGGTTCTAACTGGTGGCATCTTTCTTCAAGGAGAAATCCTGATACGTTCGGAATTTTAGATTTCAGACGCTCTGTCTCAGGCCAATAACCCGGGATACGAACATTGGCAATTTTTCCTCTGGATTAAACCACACCCGCCTAGTTTCTTAATACCAGTTTGGAGGTAGTGTTGTGCTCTCCAAAAGTAGAATGGTTTCTCACTGCTGGCATCTTTAGTCTGCGAGAAAACATTAGGTTTGGAATTTTAGCAGGTCAAAGCCCAGTCTCAGGACCATGCCCCTGCATGCAAAGAAGGGCCTATTTCTCTGTGAAATAAAGATCACATCACCGCTTTTGTAATACCCATTTAGAAGAGGCTTTTGGCACTCCATGAACAGCCAGGGTTCTCAGTGGTGGCATTTTTAGGCTGGGAGAAATCCTGATCCATTTGGAATTTGAGGTTTCAGACGCCCAGTCTCTGGCCAAGGGCCCAGGATATGAACATTAGCAATATTCCCTCCCAAAAAACAACACCCTCCCTGTTTCTTAACACCATCTAGGGGAAAGATACAGTCTCTCCAAAGATAGCCAGGGGTCTAACTGATGGTACCTTTAGTCTAGGAGTAATCCTGATCCCTACGGAATTTGAGGTGTCAGACGCCCAGTATCAGGCCAATTACCCTGCATACGAACGTAGGCAATTTTCCCTCTGAAAAAAACCACACCCTCCCAGTTTCTTAATACCAGTTTGGAGGTACTGTTGGTCTCTCCAAAAGTAGCCAGGGTTCTCAGTGGTGGCATCCTTAGTCTGGGAGAAATCCTGATCCTTTCGGAATTTTAGCCCTCAAACGCCCAGTCTCAGGCCAAGAGCTCTGGATATGAACACTGGCAATTTTCCCTCTGTAAAAAACCACACCCTCCCAGTTTCTTAATACCATTTAGGAGGAAGATACAGCCTCTTTAAAAGTAGCCAGGTTTCTAACTGGTGGCATCTCTGTTCTTGGAGAAATCCTGATCCCTTCATAATTTGAGTTGTGAAACGCCCAGTGTCCGGCCAATAACCCTGGATACGAACATTGGCCATTTTTGCTCTGAAAAAAACCACACCCTCACAGTTTCCTTATACCAGTTTGGAGGTAGTGTTGGTCTCTCCAAAAATAGCCAGGCTTCTAACTGCTGGCATCTTTAGTCTGCGAGAAACCATTAGGTTTGGAATTTTAGCAGCCGGAAGCCCAGTCTCAGGACCATGCCCCTGCATGCAAGGAAGGGCCTACTTCTCTGTGAAATAAAGATCACTTCACTCCTTTTGTAATATCCATTTAGATAAGGCTATCGGCATTCCATATTCAGCTAGGGTTCTCAGTGGTGGCATTTTTACTCTGGTAGAAATCCTGATACCTTCGGAATTTGAGGTTTCAGACGCTCAGTCTCAGGCCAATTCCCCTGGATACGAACATTGGCCATTTTCCCTCTGAAAAAAAACACACCCTCCCCATTTCTTAATACCTGTTTGGAGGAAGATATTGTCTCTCCAAAAGTAGCCAGGCTTCTAAGTTGTGGCATCTTTAGTCTGGGAGAAATCCTGATCCTTTCCGAATTTTGGATGTCATTGACCCAGTTTCAGGCCAAGGTCCATGGATAAGAACATTGGCCATTTTCCCTCTGAAAAAAACCACACCCTCCCGGTTTGCTAATACAAGTTTGGAGGTAGTGTTGCTTTCTCCAAATGTAGCCAGGGTTCTCAGTTGTTGCATTTTTAGCCTGGCAGAAATCCTGATCCATTCCGAATTTTAGCTGTCAGACGCCCAGTCTCAGGCCAATTTGTCTGGAATCGAGCATGGGCCATTTTCCCTTTGAAAAAAACCACACCCTCCCAGTTGCTTAATAACAGTTTGGAGGTAGTGTTGGTCTGTCAAAAAGCAGCCAGGCTTCTATCTGCTGGCATCTTTAGTCTGCGAGAAAACATTAGGTTTGTAATTTTAGCAAGCAGAAACCCGGTCTCAGGACCATGCCTCTGCATGCAAAGAAGGGGCTATTTCTCTGTGAAATAAAGATCACTTCACCGCTTTTGTAAAATCCATTTAGAGGAGGCTTTTGGCACTCCACGAACAGCCAGGGTTCTCAGTGGTGGCATTTTAAGTCTGGGAGAAATCCGGATTCCTTCGCAATTTTAGCTGTCAGATGCCCAGTCTCAACCCAAGGGCCCTGGATAAGAACAATCACAATTTTCCCTCCTTAGAATACCACACCCTCCCAGTTTCTTAATAACAGTTTGGAGGACGACATTTTATCTGCATAAGTAGCCAAGGTTCTAAGTGGTGGCATCGTTAGTCTGGGAGAAATCCTGATCTCTTCGGAATTTGAGGTTTCAGACGCCCTGTCTCGGGCCAATAACCCAGGATACTAACATTGGACATTTTGCTCTGAAAAAGCCCCACCCTCCCAGTTTCTTAATGCCAGTTTGGAGGTAGTGTTGGCCTCTCCTAAAGTAGCCAGGGTTCTCAGTGGTGGCATCTTTAGTCTGGGAGAAATCCTGATCCATTCCGAATTTGAGCTGTCAGACACCCAGTCTCAGGCAAATTACCCTGGATAGAAACATTGGCAATTTTCCCCCTGAAAAAAACCACGCCCTCCCGGTTACCTAATAGAAGTTTGGAGGTAATGTGTCTTTCTCTAAAAGTAGCCAGGGTTCTCAGTTGCTGCATCTTTAATCTGGGAGAAATCAAGATCCATTCCGAATTTGAGCTGTCAGACGCCCAGTCTCAGGCCCATTGCCCTGGACATGAACATAGGCCATTTTTGCTCTGAAAAAACCACACCTTCCCAGTCTCTTAATGCCAGTTTAGAGGATGACATTTTATCTCCAGAAGTAGCCACGATTCTAAGTGGTTGCATATTTAGTCTGGGACAAATCCTGATGCTTTCCGGATTTTAGATGTCAGACACCCAGACTCAGGCCCTTTGCCATGAATGCGAACAGAGGTTATTTTCGCTCTGAACAAAACCAGACCCTACCTGTTTCTGCTTCTAATTGCTGCATCTTTCTGTCAGAAAACATTAGCTTGGGAATTTTAGCAGGCCGAAGCCTAGTCTCAGGACCCTGCCCTGCATGCAAAAGAAGGGCCTATTTCTCTGAAATACAGGTCATTTCACCACTATCCAATATCCATTTAGAGTAGGCTTTGGCACTCCATGAATAGCCAGGGTTCTCAGTGGTTGCATTTTTAAGGGTGGACGAAATCCTGATTCCTTCGGAATTTGAGGCTCAGACGCCCACTCTTAGGCCAAAGGCCCTGGATATGAACATTGGCCATTTCCTCTGAAAAAACCACACCTCCCAGTTTCTTAATACAAGTTTTCAGGAAGACATTTTATCTGCACAGTAGCCAAGGTTTTCAAGGTGGCATCTTTACTCTGGGAGAAATCCTGATCCTTTCAGAATTTTAGATGTCAGACACCCAGTCTCGGCCAATTGCCCTGGACACTAAACAGTGGCCATTTTCCCTCTGAAAAAAAACTTACACCCCTCCCAGTATCTTAATATCAGTTTTGAGGAAGACATTATCTCTCCAAAAGTAGCCAGGATTCTAAGTGGTGGCATCTTTTAGTCTGAGAAATCCTGATCCCTTCGGAATTTTAGCTGTCAGACACCAGTCTCAGGCCAATTCCCCTGGATAAGAACATTGGCCATTTTCCTCTGAAAACCACACCTCCCAGATTCTTCATACCAGTTTGAGGTGCTGTTGGTCTCCAAAAGTAGCCAGGTTCCCAGTGGTGGCATGTTTAGGCTCGGAGAATTCCTGATCCATTCGGAATTTTAGCCGTCAGAGGCCCAGTCTCAGGACCATTGCCTTGAATGCGAACACAAGTCATTTTCGCTCTGAACAAAACCACACCCTCCGTGTTTCTTAATACCAGTTTGGAGGGAGACATTTTATCTGCAATAGTAGCCGAGGTTCTAAGGCGTGGCATCTTTAGTCTGGGAGAAATCCTGATCCTTTCGGATTTTTATCTGTCGGACATCAGTCCTGGGCCAATTGCCCCCTGGACACGAACACCCTGGCCATTTTCCCTCTGAAAAAACCACATCCTCCCAGATTCTTAAAACCTGTTTTGAGAATACATTATCTCTCCAAAAAAGCCAGGCTTCTAACTGCTGGCATCTTTTGTCTGCGAGAAAATATTAGGTTTGGAATTTTAGCAGGCTGAAGCCCAGTCTCAGGACCTGCATGCAAAGTAGGGCTTATTTCTCTGTGAAATAAAGATCACTTCACCACTTTGCAATATCCATTTGGGGAGGGTTTTGGCATTCCTTGAAGAGCCAGGGTTATCAGTGGTGGCATTTTTCGTCTGGACGAAATCGTGATTCCTTCAGAATTTGAGGTTTCAGACGCCCAGTCTCAGGCCAATTGCCCTGGATGCGAAACTGGCCATTTTCCCACTGAAAAAAGCCACACCCTCCCAGTTTCTTAATACCAGTTTGGAGGTAGTGGTGGCATCTTTGGTCTGGGAGAAGTCCTGATCCATTCGGAATTTTAGCTGTCAGACGCTCCATTTTAGGCCAATTGCCTGGATACAAACATTGGCAATTTATCCTCTGAAAAAACACACCAACCAACTATCTTAAGTCTAGTTTGGAGGTAGTGTTGGTCTCTCAAAAAGTAGCCAGCTTCTAACTGCTGGCATCTTTAGTCTGTGAGAAAACATTAGGTTTGGAACTTTAGCAGGCTGAAGCCCAGTCTCTGGACCATGCCCCTGCATGCCAAGAAAGGCTATTTCTCTGTGAAATAAAGATCACTTAACCACTTTTGTAATATCCATTTAGAGGAGGCTTTTGGCACTCCACGAACAGCCAGGGTTCTCAGTGGTGGCATTTTAAGTCTGGGAGAAATCCGGATTCCTTCGCAATTTTAGCTGTCAGATGCCCAGTCTCAACCCAAGGGCCCTGGATAAGAACAATCACAATTTTCCCTCCTTAGAATACCACACCCTCCCAGTTTCTTAATAACAGTTTGGAGGACGACATTTTATCTGCATAAGTAGCCAAGGTTCTAAGTGGTGGCATCGTTAGTCTGGGAGAAATCCTGATCTCTTCGGAATTTGAGGTTTCAGACGCCCTGTCTCGGGCCAATAACCCAGGATACTAACATTGGACATTTTTGCTCTGAAAAAAGCCCCACCCTCCCAGTTTCTTAATGCCAGTTTGGAGGTAGTGTTGGCCTCTCCTAAAGTAGCCAGGGTTCTCAGTGGTGGCATCTTTAGTCTGGGAGAAATCCTGATCCATTCCGAATTTGAGCTGTCAGACACCCAGTCTCAGGCAAATTACCCTGGATAGAAACATTGGCAATTTTCCCCCTGAAAAAAACCACGCCCTCCCGGTTTCCTAATAGAAGTTTGGAGGTAATGTCTTTCTCCAAAAGTAGCCAGGGTTCTCAGTTGCTGCATCTTTAATCTGGGAGAAATCCTGATCCATTCGAATTTGAGCTGTCAGGCCCAGTCTCAGGCCCATTGCCCTGGACACGAACATAGGCCATTTTTGCTCTGAAAAAAACCACACCTTCCCAGTCTCTTAATGCCAGTTTGGAGGATGACATTTTATCTCAAAAGTAGCCACGATTCTAAGTGGTTGCATATTTAGTCTGGGACAAATCCTGATGCTTTCAATTTTAGATGTCAGACACCCAGACTCAGGCCCTTTGCCATGAATGCGAACACAGGTTATTTTTCGCTCTGAACAAAACCAGACCCTACCTGTTTCTTAATACCAGTATGGAGGTAGTGTTAGTCTCTCCAAAAGTAGCCAGGCTTCTAACTGCTGGCATCTTTAGTCTTGAGAGAAAACATTAGGTTTGGAATTTTAGCAGGCGAAGCCTAGTCTCAGGACCCTGCCCCTGCATGCAAAGAAGGGCCTATTTCTCTGTGAAATACAGGTCATTTCACCACTATTCCAATATCCATTTAGAGTAGGCTTTTGGCACTCCATGAATAGCCAGGGTTCTCAGTGGTTGCATTTTTAAGGTGGACGAAATCCTGATTCCTTCGGAATTTGAGGTTTCAGACGCCCACTCTTAGGCCAAAGGCCCTGGATATGAACATTGGCCATTTCCCTCTGAAAAACCACACCCTCCCAGTTTCTTAATACAAGTTTTCAGGAAGACATTTTATCTGCAATAGTAGCCAAGGTTTTAAGGGGTGGCATCTTTACTCTGGGAGAAATCCTGATCCTTTCAGAATTTTAGATGTCAGACACCCAGTCTCCGGCCAATTGCCCTGGACACGAACAGTGGCCATTTTCCCTCTGAAAAAAACTACACCCTCCCAGTATCTTAATACCAGTTTTGAGGAAGACATTATCTCTCCAAAAGTAGCCAGGATTCTAAGTGGTGGCATCTTTAGTCTGAGAGAAATCCTGATCCCTTCGGAATTTTAGCTGTCAGACACCCAGTCTCAGGCCAATTCCCCTGGATAAGAACATTGGCCATTTTCCCTCTGAAAAAAACCACACCCTCCCAGATTCTTCATACCAGTTTGGAGGTGCTGTTGGTCTCTCCAAAAGTAGCCAGGGTTCCCAGTGGTGGCATGTTTAGACTCGGAGAATTCCTGATCCATTCGGAATTTTAGCCGTCAGAGGCCCAGTCTCAGGACCATTGCCTTGAATGCGAACACAAGTCATTTTCGCTCTGAACAAAACCACACCCTCCGTGTTTCTTAATACCAGTTTGGAGGGAGACATTTTATCTGCAATAGTAGCCGAGGTTCTAAGGCGTGGCATCTTTAGTCTGGGAGAAATCCTGATCCTTTCGGAATTTTATCTGTCGGACATCCAGTCCTGGGCCAATTGCCCTGGACACGAACACTGGCCATTTTCCCTCTGAAAAAAACCACATCCTCCCAGATTCTTAAAACCTGTTTTGAGGAATACATTATCTCTCCAAAAGAAGCCAGGCTTCTAACTGCTGGCATCTTTTGTCTGCGAGAAAAATATTAGGTTTGGAATTTTGCAGGCTGAAGCCCAGTCTCAGGACCTGCATGCAAAGTAGGGCTTATTTCTCTGTGAAATAAAGATCACTTCACCACTTTTGCAATATCCATTTAGGGGAGGGTTTTGGCATTCCTTGAAGAGCCAGGGTTATCAGTGGTGGCATTTTTCGTCTGGACGAAATCGTGATTCCTTCAGAATTTGAGGTTTCAGGCGCCCAGTCTCAGGCCAATTGCCCTGGAATCGAGCATGGGCCATTTTCCCACTGAAAAAACCACACCCTCCCAGTTTCTTAATAACAGTTTGGAGGTGGTGGTTGGTCTGTCAAAAAGCATTGAATTTTTTAGCTGTCAGACGCTCATTTCTGCCCTGGATACAATCTTTAATTTATCTCTGAAAAAAACACAGAAAACTATCTTAGGTTTGTAGTGTTTTTCAAAAGTAGCAAGCAGAAACCCGGTCTGAGAAAACATTAGGTTTGGAACCATGCCTCTCTGGACCATGCAAAGAAGGGCTATTTCTCTGTGAAATAAAGATCACTTAACCACTTTTGTAAAATCCATTTAGAGGCTTTTGGCACTCCACGAACAGCCAGGGTTCTCAGTGGTGGCATTTTAAGTCTGGGAGAAATCAGTTCCTTCGCAATTTTAGCTGTCAGATGCCCAGTCTCAACCCAAGGGCCCTGGATAAGAACAATCACAATTTTCCCTCCTTAGAATACCACACCCTCCCAGTTTCTTAATAACAGTTTGGAGGACGACATTTTATCTGCATAAGTAGCCAAGGTTCTAAGTGGTGGCATCGTTAGTCTGGAGAAATCCTGATCTCTTCGAATTTGAGGTTTCAGACGCCCTGTCTCGGGCCAATAACCCAGGATACTAACATTGGACATTTTGCTCTGAAAAAAAGCCCCACCCTCCCAGTTTCTTAATGCCAGTTTGGAGGTAGTGTTGGCCTCTCCTAAAGTAGCCAGGGTTCTCAGTGGTGGCATCTTTAGTCTGGGAGAAATCCTGATCCATTCCGAATTTGAGCTGTCAGACACCCAGTCTCAGGCAAATTACCCTGGATAGAAACATTGGCAATTTTCCCCCTGAAAAAAACCACGCCCTCCCGGTTTCCTAATAGAAGTTTGGAGGTAATGTGTCTTTCTCCAAAAGTAGCCAGGGTTCTCAGTTGCTGCATCTTTAATCTGGGAGAAATCCTGATCCATTCCGAATTTGAGCTGTCAGACGCCCAGTCTCAGGCCCATTGCCCTGGACACGAACATAGGCCATTTTTGCTCTGAAAAAAACCACACCTTCCCAGTCTCTTAATGCCAGTTTGGAGGATGACATTTTATCTCCAAAAGTAGCCACGATTCTAAGTGGTTGCATATTTAGTCTGGGACAAATCCTGATGCTTTCCGAATTTTAGATGTCAGACACCCAGACTCAGGCCCTTTGCCATGAATGCGAACACAGGTTATTTTCGCTCTGAACAAAACCAGACCCTACCTGTTTCTTAATACCAGTATGGAGGTAGTGTTAGTCTCTCCAAAAGTAGCCAGGCTTCTAACTGCTGGCATCTTTAGTCTGCGAGAAAACATTAGGTTTGGAATTTTAGCAGGCCGAAGCCTAGTCTCAGGACCCTGCCCCTGCATGCAAAGAAGGGCCTATTTCTCTGTGAAATACAGGTCATTTCACCACTATTCCAATATCCATTTAGAGTAGGCTTTTGGCACTCCATGAATAGCCAGGGTTCTCAGTGGTTGCATTTTTAAGGTGGACGAAATCCTGATTCCTTCGGAATTTGAGGTTTCAGACGCCCACTCTTAGGCCAAAGGCCCTGGATATGAACATTGGCCATTTCCCCTCTGAAAAAAACCACACCCTCCCAGTTTCTTAATACAAGTTTTCAGGAAGACATTTTATCTGCAATAGTAGCCAAGGTTTTAAGGGGTGGCATCTTTACTCTGGGAGAAATCCTGATCCTTTCAGAATTTTAGATGTCAGACACCCAGTCTCCGGCCAATTGCCCTGGACACGAACAGTGGCCATTTTCCTCTGAAAAAACTACACCTCCCAGTATCTTAATACCAGTTTTGAGGAAGACATTATCTCTCCAAAAGTAGCCAGGATTCTAAGTGGTGGCATCTTTAGTCTGAGAGAAATCCTGATCCCTTCGGAATTTTAGCTGTCAGACACCCAGTCTCAGGCCAACCCCCTGGATAAGAACATTGGCCATTTTCCCTCTGAAAAACCACACCTCCCAGATTCTTCATACCAGTTTGGAGGTGCTGTTGGTCTCTCCAAAAGTAGCCAGGGTTCCCAGTGGTGGCATGTTTAGACTCGGAGAATTCCTGATCCATTCGGAATTTTAGCCGTCAGAGGCCCAGTCTCAGGACCATTGCCTTGAATGCGAACACAAGTCATTTTCGCTCTGAACAAAACCACACCCTCCGTGTTTCTTAATACCAGTTTGGAGGGAGACATTTTATCTGCAATAGTAGCCGAGGTTCTAAGGCGTGGCATCTTTAGTCTGGGAGAAATCCTGATCCTTTCGGAATTTTATCTGTCGGACATCCAGTCCTGGGCCAATTGCCCTGGACACGAACACTGGCCATTTTCCCTCTGAAAAAAACCACAGCCTCCCAGATTCTTAAAACCTGTTTTGAGGAATACATTATCTCTCCAAAAGAAGCCAGGCTTCTAACTGCTGGCATCTTTTGTCTGCGAGAAAACATTAGGTTTGGAATTTTAGCAGGCTGAAGCCCAGTCTCAGGACCTGCATGCAAAGTAGGGCTTATTTCTCTGTGAAATAAAGATCACTTCACCACTTTTGCAATATCCATTTAGGGGAGGGTTTTGGCATTCCTTGAACAGCCAGGGTTATCAGTGGTGGCATTTTTCGTCTGGACGAAATCGTGATTCCTTCAGAATTTGAGGTTTCAGACGCCCAGTCTCAGGCCAATTGCCCTGGATGCGAAAACTGGCCATTTTCCCACTGAAAAAAACCACACCCTCCCAGTTTCTTAATACCAGTTTGGAGGTAGTGGTGGCATCTTTGGTCTGGGAGAAGTCCTGATCCATTCGGAATTTTAGCTGTCAGACGCTCCATTTTAGGCCAATTGCCCTGGCTACAAACATTGGCAATTTATCCTCTGAAAAAAAACACACCAACCAACTATCTTAAGTCTAGTTTGGAGGTAGTGTTGGTCTCTCCAAAAGTAGCCAGCTTCTAACTGCTGGCATCTTTAGTCTGTGAGAAAACATTAGGTTTGGAACTTTAGCAGGCTGAAGCCCAGTCTCTGGACCATGCCCCTGCATGCCAAGAAAGGCCTATTTCTCTGTGAAATAAAGATCACTTAACCACTTTTGTAATATCCATTTAGAGGAGGCTTTTGGCACTCAATGGACCGCCAGGGTTCTCAGTGGTGGAATTTTTAGTCTGGGTGAAATCATGATCCTTTCGGAATTTTAGATGTCAGACATCCAGTCCCAGGACAATTCCCCTGGATAAGAGCACTGGCCATTTTCCCTCTGAAAAAAACCACACACTCCCAACTTCTTTATACCAGTTTGGAGGTACAGTTGCTCTCTCTAAAAGTAGCCAGGGTTGTCAGTGGTTGCATATTTAGTCTGGGAGAAATCATGATCCATTCGGAATTTTAGCTGTCAGACGCCCAGTCTCAGGCCAATTGCCCTGGACCCGAAGAGTGCCCATTTTCCTTCTGAAAAAAACCACACCCTCACAGTTTCTTAATACCAGTTTTGAGGAAGACATTATCTCTCCAAAAGCAGCCAGGATTCTACGTGGTGGCATCTTTAGTCTGGGAGAAATCCTGATCCTTTCAGAATTTTAGATGTCAGACATCCAGTCCCAGGCCAATTGCCCTGGACACGAACACTTGCCATTTTCCCTCTGAAAAAAACCGCACCCTCCCAGTATCTTAAAAGCAGTTTTGAGGAACACATTATCTCTCCAAAAGCAGCCAGGCTTCTAACTGCTGGCGCCTTTAGTCTGCGAGAAAACATTAGGTTTGGGATTTTAGCAGGCCGAAGCCCAGTCTCCGGACCATGCCCCTGCATGCAAAGAAGGGGCTATTTCTCTGTGAAATAAAGTTCACTTCTCCACTTGTGTAATATCCATTTAGAGGAGGCTTTTGGCATTCCATGAACAGCCAGGGATATAAGTAGTGGTATTTTTAGTCTGGACGAAATCCTGATTCCTTCGGAATTTCAGGTTTCAGACGCCCAGTTTCAGGCCACGGGCCCTGGATAAGAACATTGGCCATTTTCCCTCAGTGGAAAACCACACCATCCCAGTTTATTAATGCCACTTAAGAGGAAAGTACAGTCTCCCCGAAAGTAGCCAGAGTTCTCAGTGGTGGCAAATTTAGTCTGGGAGAAATCCTGATCCATTCGGAATTTTAGCTATCAGACACCTAGTCTCAGGCCAATTACCCTTAATACGACCATTGGCCATGTTCCCTCTGAAAAAAACCGCACTCTCCCAGTTTCTTATACCCAGTTTGGAGGAAGACATTTTATCTGCAATAGTAGCCAAGGTTCTAAGGGTGGCATCTTTAGTCTGGGAGAAATCCTGATCCTTTCCGAATTTTAGATGTCAGAAACCCAGTCTCAGGCCAAGTGCCCTGGCTAAGAACATGGGCCATTTTCCCTCTGAAAAAAACCACACCTTCCCAGGTTCTTAATACCAGTGTGGAGGTAGTTTTGGTCTCTCCAAAAGCAGCCAGGCTTCTAACTGCTGGCATCTTTAGTCTGCGTGGAAACATTAGCTTTGGAATTTTAGCAGGCCAAAGCCCAGTCTCACGACCATGCCCCTGCATGCAAAGGAGGGTTTCTTTTTCAGTGAAATAAAGATCACTTCAGCACTTTTGTAATATCCATTTAGAGGAGGATTTTGGCACTCCATGAACAGCCATGGTTCTCAGTGGGGGCATTTTTAATCTGGGAGAAATCCTGATTCCTTCGGAATTTGAGGTTTCAGACGCCCAGTCTCAGGCCAAGGGTTTGGATATGAACATTGGCAATTTTTCCTCTGTAAAAAAACACCCCCTTCCAGTTTCTTAATACCAGTTTGTAAGAAGACATTTGATCTGCAGTAGTAGCCAAGGTTCTAACGGGTGGCATCTTTAGTCTGGGAGAAATCCTGATCCTTTCAGAATTTTAGATGTCAGGCACCCAGTCTCAGAACATGGTCCCTGAATAAGAACATTGGATATTTTCGCTCTGAAAAAAACCACACCCTCCCAGTTTCTTATTACCAGTTCTGAGGTAGTGTTGGTCTCTCCAAAAGTACACAGGGTTCTCAGTGGTGGCATCTTTAGTCTGGGAGAAATTCTGATCCTTTTGGAATTTTAGCTGTCAGACGCCCAGTCTCAGGCCAAGGTCCCTGGCTACGAACATGGGCCATTTTCCCTCTGAAAAATCCACACCCTCCCAGTTTCTTAATACCAGTTTTGAGGTAGTGTTGGTCTCTCCAAAAGCATCCAGCTTCTAACTGCTGGCATCTTTAGTCTGTGAGAAAACATTAGGTTTGGAACTTTAGCAGGCTGAAGCCCAGTCTCAGGACCATGCCCCTGCATGCAAAGAAGGGCCTATTTCCCTGTGAAATAAAGATCACTTCACCACTTTTATAATATCCATTTAGAGGAGGCTTTTGGCACTCCATGAACAGCCAGGGATATTAGTGGTTGTATTTTTAGTCTGGACGAAATCCTGATTCCTTCGGAATTTGAGGTTTCAGACACCCAGTCTCAGGCCAAGGTCCCTGGATATGAACATTGGCCATTTTTATCTCTGAAAAAACCACACTGTCCCAGTTTCTTAATACCACTTTGGAGGTAGTGTTGGTCTCTCCAAAAGTAGCCAGGGTTCTCAGTGGTGGCATTTTTAGTCTGGGAGAAATCCTGATCCATTCTGAATTTTAGCTGTCAGATTACCAGTGTCAGGCCAATTACCCTGGCTACGAACATAGGCCATTGTCCCTCTAAAAAAAACCACACCCCAGTTTCTTAATACCAGTATGGGGGAAGACATTTTATCTGCAATAGTAGCCAAGGTTCTAACAGCTGGCATCTATAGTCTGCGACAAAACATTATGTTTCGAATTTTAGCACGCCGAAGTCCAGTCTCAGGACCATGCCCCTGCATGCAAAGAAGGGCCTATTTCTCTGTGAAATAAAGATCACTTCACGATTTTAATATCCATTTAGAGGAGGCTTTTGGCACTCCATGAACAGCCATGGTTCTCAGTGGTGGCATTTTTAGTCTCGACGAATTCCTGATTGCTTCGGTATTTGAGGTTTCAGACGCCCAATCTCAGTCCAATTATCGTGGATGCAAACATTGGAATTTTCCCTCCTAATAAAAAACACATCCTCCCAGTTTCTTAATACCAGTTTGGAGGAAGACATTTTCTCTCCAAAAGTAGCCAGGATTGTAAGTGGTGGTATCGTTCGTCTGGGAGAAATTCTGATCCTTTCGGAATTTTAGATGTCAGACCCCCAGTCACAGGTCGAGGTCCCTGGATAAAACAATGGCCATTTCCCTCTCGAAAAAACGACACCCTCCCAGGTTCTTAATACCATTTATGAGGAAGCTACAGTCTTTTCAAAAGTAGCCAGCGTTTTCAGTGGTGGCATCTTTAGTCTGGGAGAAATCCTGATCCTTTCGGAATTTTACCAGTCAGACGCCCAGTCTCAGTCCCATTGCCATTGAAACGAGCACTGGAAAGTTTCCCTCTGAACAAAACCACACCCTCCCAGTTTCTTCATACCAGTTTGGAGGAAGGCATTTTATCTGCAATAGTAGCCATGGTTGTAAGGGGTGGCATCATTAGTCAGGGAGAAATCCTGATCCTTTCAGAATTTTAGATGTCAGACTCCCCGTTTTAGGACAATTGCCCTGGCTACGAATCTGGGCCATATTACCTCTGAAAAAAACCACACCATCCTAGTTTCTTAATACCAGTTTGGAGGTAGCGTTGGTCTCTCCAAAAGTAGCCAGGGTTCTAACTGCTGGCATCTTTAGTCTGCGAGAAAACATTAGGTTTGAAAATTTATCAGGCCGAAGCCCAGTCTCAGGACCATGCCCATGCATGCAAAGAAGGGCCTATTTCTCTGTGAAATAAAGATCACTTCAGCACTTTTGTAATATCCATTTAGAGGAGGCTTTTGGAATTCCATGAACTGCCAGGGTTCTCAGTGGTGGCATTTTCCGTCTGGGAGAAATCCTGATCCATTCGGAATTATAGCTGTCAGACGCCCTGTCTCAGACCCATTGTCTTGGATACCACCATGCGCCATTATCCCTCTGTAAAAAACCACACACTCCCATTCTCTTAGTACCATTTAGGAGGAAGATACAGTCCTGCCGAAAGTAGCCAGGGTTCCAACTGGTGGCATCTTTAGTCTAGGTGATATTCTGATTCCTTCGGAATTTGAGGTTTCAGACGCCCAGTCTCAGGACAATTACCCTGGATACGAACATGGGCCATTTTCCCTCTTGAAAAAACCACACCCTCCCAGACACTTAATACCATTTAGGAGGAAGATAAAGTCTCTCCAAAGGTTTCCAGGGTTCTCAGTGTTGGCATCTTTAGTCTGCCAGAAAACATTAGCTTTGGAATTTTAGCAGGCAAAAGCCCAGTCTCAGGACCATGCCCCGGCATGCAAAGAAGGGCCTATTTCTCTGTGAAACAAAGATCACTTTACCCCTTTTGTAATATCCATTTAGAGGAGGCTTTTGGCACTCCATGAACAGCCAGGGATATCAGTGGTGGTATTTTTAGTCTGGACAAAATCCTGATTCCTTCGGAATTTGAGGTTTCAGACGCCCAGTCTCAGGCCAAGGGCCCTGGATATGAACATTGGCAATTTTCTCTCTGTGAAAAACCAAAACCCTCCCAATTTCTTAATACCATTTTGGAGGAAGATACAGTCTCTCCAAAAGTCGCCTGGGTTCTCAGTGGTGGCATCTTTGTACTAGGAGATATCCTGATCCCTTCGGAATTTGAGCTGTCAGACACCAGCCTCAGGCCAATTTCCCTGGATAAGAACATTGGCCATTTTTACCTCTGAAAAAAACCACACCCTCCCAGTTTCTTAATACCACATTGGAGGTAGTGTTGGTCTCATCAAAAGTAGCCAGGGTTCTCAGTGGTGGCATCTTCAGTCTGGGAGAAATCCTGATCCAATCGGAATTTTAGCTGTCAGATTCCCAGTCTCAGGCCAATTACCCTGGCTACGAACATGGGCCATTTTCCCTCTCGAAAAAAACACACCCTCCCAGACACTTAATACCATTAAGGAGGAAGATACTGTCTCTCCAAAGGTTAACAGGGTTCTCTGTGGTGGCATTGTTAGTCTGTGAGAAAACATTAGGTTTGGAATTTTAGCACGCAAAAGCCCAGTCTCAGGACCATGCCCCTGCATGCAAAGGGCCTATTTCTCTGTGAAATAAAGATCACTTCACCACTTTTGTAATATCCATTTAGAGGACGCTTTTGGCATTCCATGAACAGCCAGGGTTCTCAGTGGTGGCATTTTTAGTCTTGACGAAATCCTGATTCCTTCGGAATGTGAGGTTTCAGACGCCCAGTCTCATACCAAGGGCCCTGGATAAGAACATTTGCAGTTTTCCCTTTGATAAAAACCACACCCTCACAGGTTCTTAATACCAGTTTGGAGGTAGTGTTGGTGACTCCAAAAGTAGCCAGGCTTCTCAGTGATGGCATCTTTAGCCTGGGAGAAATCCGGAGCCGTTCAGAATTTTATCTGTCTAAAAGCCCAGTTTCAGGCCCATTGCCCGGGACACGAACATAGGCCATTTCCCCTCTGAAAAAAAACACACCCTCCCAGTTTCTTAATACTATTTAGGAGGAAGATACAGTCTATCCAAATGTAGCCAGGGATCTCAGTGGTGGCATCTTTAGTCTGCGAGAAATACTGATCCATTTGGAATTTGAGCTGTGACACGCCCAGTCTCAGGCCAAATACCCTGGATACGTATATTGGCCATTTTCCCTCTAAAAAAAACCACACACTCCCAGTTTCTTAATACAAGTTGCGAGGTAGTGTGGGTCTGTCCAAAAGTAGACTGGGTTCTCAGTGGTGGCATCTTTAGTCTGGGAGAAATCCTGATCCTTTCGGAATTTTAGCTGTCAGACGACCATTGTCAGGCCCATTGCCCTGGACATGAACATAGGCCATTTTCGCTCTGAAAAGAACCACACCCTCCCAATTTCTTAATACCATTTTGGGGGGAGACATTTTATCTGCGATAGTAGCCAAGGTTCTAATGGCTGGAATCTTTAGTCTGGGAGATAGCCTGATCCTTTCGGAATTTTAGCTGTCAGACGCCCACTCTCAGGCCAATGTCGGTGGCTACGAACACCGGCCATTTTCCCTCTGAAAGAAACCACACCCTCCCAGTTTCTTCATACCAGTTTGGAGGTAATGTTGGTCTCTCCAAAAGTAGCCAGAGTTCTCAGGGGCGACATCTTTATACCTTGAGAAATCCGGATCTTTTCGGAGTTTTATCTGTCAGACGCCCAGTCTCAGGCCCATTGCCCTGGGCACGAACATATCCCATTTTCCTCCTGAAAAATACCACACCCTCCCAGTTTCTTAATACCAGTGTGGGGGACGGCATTTTATCTAGAATAGTAGCCAAGGTTCCCAGCTGTGGCATTTTTAGTCTGGGAGAAATCCTGATTCTTTCGGAATTTGAGTTTTCAGACGCCCAGGCTCAGGCTAACGGCCCTGGATATGAATATTGGGAATTTTCCCTCTGTACAAAAACCACACCCTCCCATTTTCTTAATACCATTTAGGAGGAAGATACAGTCTCTCCAAAAGTAGCCGGCTTTTAACTGCAGGCATATTTAGTCTAGGATATATCCTGATCCGTTCAGAACTTGAGCTGTCAGACGCCCAGTCTCAGGCCAATTACCCTGGATAACAACATTGGCCATTTTCCCTCTGAAAAAACCACACCCTCCCAGCCTCCTAATAGCAGTTTTGAAAAGACATTGTCTCCCCAAAAGTAGCCAGGATTCTAAGAGGTGGCATTTTTAGTCTGGGAGAAATCCTGATGCCTTCGTTATTTAAGGTTTCAGACGCCCAGTCTCAGGCCATTTGCCCTGGATATGAACATTGTCAATTTTCCCTCTGTAAAAAACCACACCCTCCCAGTTTCTTAATACCATTTAGGAGGAAGATACAGTCTCTCTAAAAGTAGCCAGGCTTTTAACTGGTGGCATATTTAGTCTAGGAGATATCCTGATTCCTTCGGAATTTGAGGTTTCAGACGCCCCGTTTTAGGCCAATTGCCCTGGCTACGAACATTGCCAATTTATCCTCTGAAAAGAACCACACCCTCCAAGTTTCTTAATACCTGTTTGGAGGTAGTCTTGGTCTCTCCAGAAGTAGCCAGGCTTCTAACTGCTGGCATATTTAGTCTGTGAGAAAAAATTAGGTTTGTAATTTTAGTAGACCGAAGCCCAGTCTCAGGGTCATAACCCTGCATGCAAAGAAGGGCCTATTTCTCTGTAAATGAAGATCAATTCCTCACTTTTGTAATATCCATTTAGAGGAGGCTTTTGCCACTTCATGGACCCCAAGGGTTCTCAGTGCTGGAATTTTTAGTGTGGACGACATCCGATTACTTCAGAATTTGAAGATTCAGACGCCCAGACTCAGGTCAATTGCCCTGGATACGAATATTGGCCATTTTCCATCTAAAAAATACCACACCGTCCCAGTTTCTTAATACCAGTTTGGAGGTAGTGTTGGTCTCTCCAAATGTAGCCAGGTTACTCAGTGGTGGCATCTTTCGTCTGGGAGAAATCCTGATCCCTTCGGAATTTGAGCAGTCAGACGCCCAGTCTCAGGCCAATTGCCCTGGCTACAAACACTGGCCATTTTCCCTCTGAAGAAAACCACACCCTCCCAGTTTCACAATACCAGTTTTGAGGAAGACATTATCTCTCCAAAAGTAGCCAGAATTCTAAGTGGTGGCATCTTTAGTCTGGGAGAAATCGTGATCCTTTCGGAATTTTAGATGTCAGACATCCAGTCTCAGGCCAATTCCCCTGGATAAGAACATTGGCCATTTTCCCTCTGAAAAAAAACCACTCCCTCCCAGCTTCTTAATACCAGTTTGGTGGTACTGTTGGTCTCTCCAAAAGTAGCAAGGGTTGTCAGTGGTGGCATATTTAGTCTGGGAGAAATCCTGATCCATTTGGAATTTTAGCTGTCAGATGCCCAGTCTCAGGACCATTGCCTTGAATGCGAACACAGGTTATTTTCGATCTGATCAAAACCACACCCTCCCAGTTTCTTAATACCAGTTTGGAGGAAGATATTTTATCTGCAATAGTAGCCAAGGTTCTAAGGGGTGGCATCTTTAGTCTGGGAGAAATCCTGATCCTTTCGGAATTTTAGCTGTCAGACGCCCAGTCTCAGGCCAAGGTCCCTGGAAGCGAACATTGGCCATTTTCCCTCTGAAAAAAACCACATCATTCCAGTTTCTTAATAGCGATTGAGAGGAACACATTGTCTCTCAAAAGTAGCCAGGATTCTAACTGGTGGCATTTTTAGTCTGGGAGAAATCCCGATCCTCTCGGAATTTTAGATGTCAGACACCCAGTGTTAGGCCCATTGCCCTGGACACGAACATAGGCCATTGTCGCCCTGAAAAAAACCACACCCTCCCAGTTTCTAAATACCAGTTTGGAGGTAGTGTTGGTCTCTCCAAAAGCAGCCAGGCTTCTAACTGCTGGCATCTTTAGTCTGCGAGGAAACACTAGGTTTGGAATTTTAGCAGGCCGAAGCCCTGTCTCAGGACCATGTCCCTGCATGCAAAGAAGGGTCTATTTCTCTCTGAATTAACGATCACTTCACCACTTTCGTAATATCCATTTAGAGGAGGCTTTTGGCATTCCATGAACAGCCAGGGTTCTCAGTGGTGGCATTTTTAGTCTGGACGAAATAATTATTCCTTCAGAATTTGAGGTTTCAGACGCCCAGTCTCAGGGCATGGGCCCTGGATATGAACATTGGCAATTTTCCCTCTTTAAAAAAACACACCCTCCCAGTTTCTTAATACCATTTAGGAGGAAGATACAGTCTCTCCCAAAGTAGCCAGGGTTCTAACTGGTGGCATCTTTTGTATGGAAGATATCCTGATCCCTTCGGAATGTGAGCTATCAGACGCCCAGTCTCAGGTCAATTTTCCTGGCTACGAACACTGGCCATTTTCCCTTAAAAAAAAAAAAAAAAAACACACCCTCCCAGTTTCATAATAGCAGTTTTGAGGAAGGCATTGTCTCTCCAAAAGTAGCCAGGGTTCTCAGTGGTGGCATCTTTAGTCTGGGATAAATCCTGATCCTTTCGGATTTTTAGATGTCAGACATCCAGTCTGAGACCAAGGTCCCTGGATAGGAACATTGGCCATTTTCCCTTTTAAAAAAAACACACCCTCCCAGTTTCTTAATACCAGTTTGGAGGTAGTGTTGGTCTCTCCAAATGTAGCCAGGGTCCTCAGTGGTGGCATTTTTAGTCTGGGAGAAATCCTGATACTTACGGAATTTTAGCTGTGAGACAACCACTCTCACGCCCATTGCCCTGGACACGAACATAGGCCCTTTTCAGTTTGAAAAAAACCACACCCTCCCAGTTTCTCAATAGCAGTTTTGAGGAAGATATTGTGTCTCCAAAAGTAGCCAGGATTCTAAGCTGTGGCATCTTTAATCTGGGAGAAATCCGGATCATTTCGGAATTTTACATGTCAGACACCCAGTCTCAGGCCAATGTCCCTGATTAAGAACATTGGCTATTTCCCTCTGGAAAAATCCACACCCTTCCAGTTTCTTAATTCCATTTAGGAAGAAGATACAGTCTCTCCAAAAGTAGCCAGGGTTCTCAGTGGTGGCATTTATAGTCTGGGAGAAATACTAATTCTTTCAGTATTTGAGGTTTCAGACGCCCAGTCTCAGGCCAAGGGCCCTAGATATGAACATTGGCAATTTTCCCTCTGTAAAAAACCTCAACCTCCCAGTTTCTTAATACCATTTAGGAGGAAGATACAGTCTCTCCAAAAGTAGCCAGGGTTCTAATAGGTGGCATCTTTAGTCTAGGAGATGTCCTAAACCTTTCGGAATTTGACCTGTCAGACGCCCAGTCTCAGGAAAATTACCCTGGATACCAACTTTGGGCATTTTCCTCTGAAAAAAACCACACCTCTCCTGATTCTTAATAGCAGTTTGAGGGAAGACATTGTCTCTCAAAAAAGTAGCCAAGATTCTCAGTGGCGGCATTTTTAGTCTGGGAGAAATCCTGATCATTTCGGTATTTTAGGTTTCAGACTTCCAGTCTCAGGCCATGGGCCCTGGATATGAACATTGACTGTTTTCCATCTGTAAAAAACCACAGACTCCCAGTTTCTTAATACCATTTAGGAGGAAGATACAGTCTCTCCAAAGTAGCCAGGGTTCTAACTGGTGGCATCTTTAGTCTAGGAGATGTCCTGATCCTTCAGAATTTGAGCTGCCAGGCGCCCAGTCTCAGGCCCATTGCCCTGGAGACGAACAAAGGCCATTTTCCTGTGAAAAAAACCACACCCTGTGAGAGTCCGTCTAGAGCCTGTATTGACCAACGATCATCGGAAGAAAGAAGACCCCTGAACTACGGCTTTCGGTATCTGGCTAGCTTGAGTGAGGTGCGGCTTCGAATGGCAGGATATGTTCTCATGGTAACCAGTCATAAGATTGGTATTGTTCACTGGACGATGGAAGAAGCAATGAGACCCCGAACATGGGTCCTGCTGACCCTGATAATTGGTCACGCACTGCTCCACTACTTCTGGACTTCTCCTCCTGGTCATAGCGCTTCTCCACGAACAATGGTTCTAAGCCTCCCCACCTTCTGGCTAAAGGGCACTCGCTTTGGAAAGAACTATAAAAACCATCCCGGACCGAAGACCCTGAGATCTCCCCAGCAGCACTGGACAGCCTATTGGCGGGATTCCACGAGGCTCTTCCGGCTGTTTGGTAGCTATTTTCATACGACCCCCTCCCCATCTCTCCCCCGTTTTCCTTCTTCTCTCTCTCTCTCCCCTCCCCCATTCTTTCTTCTATCGCATACACTGTTGAGGCACAAATAAAGTGCATTTCTGCAAAAGTAACTGATATTGTCCCTTGGTGTGTCTTTTGCACACTGAGATTCTAAAAGAACCTTCACGACCCCCGCCCTAATCAGGCGGACCGTGACACACCCTCCCAGTTTCTTAATACCAGTTTGTGGGAAGACATTTTATCTGCAATAGTAGCTAAGGTTCTCAGTGGTGGCATTTTTAGTCTGGGAGAAATCCTGATTCCTTCGGTATTTGAGGTTTCAGACGCCCAGTCTCAGGCCAAGGGCCCTGGATATGAACACAGGCAATTTTCCCTCTGAAAAAAACCACACCCGCCAGCTTCATAATAGAAATTTTTAGGAAGACATTTTCCCTCTAGAAGTAGCCAGGATTCTAAGTGGTGGCATCTTTAGTATGCGAGAAATCCTGATCCTTACAGAATTTTAGATGTCAGACACCCAGTCTCAGGCCAAGGTCCCTGGATAAGAACATGGGCCATTTTCCCTCTGAAAAACCACACCCTCCCAGTTTCTTAATAGCAGTTTGGAGGAAGACATTACCTCTCCAAAAGTTGCCAGGGTTCTCAGTGGTGGCATTTTTAGTCTGGGAGAAATCCTGATTCCTTCGGTATTTGAGGTTTCAGACGCCCAGTCTCAGGCCAAGGGCCCTGGATATGAACATTGGCAATTTTCCCTCTGTAAAAAACCACACCCGCCCAGTTTCTTAATACCAGTTTAGGGGTAATGTTGATCTCTCCAAAAGTAGCCAGGGTTCTCTGGGGCGACATCTATATACTGGGAGAAATCCGGATCTTTTCGGAGTTTTATCTGTCAGACGCCAAGTCTCAGGCCCAATGCCCTGGACAAGAGCATAGGCCATTTTCCCGCTGAAAAACCACACCCTCCCCATTTCTTAATACCAGTGTGGGGGAAGACATTTTATCTGCAATAGTAGCCAAGGTTTTCAGCTGTGGCATTTTTAGTCTGGGAGAAATCCTGATTCCTTCGAATTTGAGGTTTCAGACGCCCAGGCTCAGGCTAACGGCCCTGGATATGAATATTGGTAATTTTCCCTCTGAACAAAACACACACCTCCCAGTTTCTTAATACCATTTAGGAGGAAGATACAGTCTCTCCAAAAGTAGCCAGGCTTTTATCTGGAGGCATATTTAGTCTAGGAGATATCCTGATCCCTTAGGAATTTGAGCTGTCAGACGCACAGTGTCAGGCCAATTACCCTGGCCACCAACATTGGCCCTTTTCCCTCTGAAAAAAACCACACCCTCCCAGTTTCTTAATAGCAGTTTTGAGAAAGACATTGTCTCTCCAAAAGTAGCCAGGATTCTAAGTGGTGGCATTTTTAGTCTGCGAGAAATCCAGATCCTTTCCGAATTTTAGATGTTAGACACCCAGTCTGAGACCAAGGTCCCTGGATAAGAACATGGGCCAATTTCCCTCTGAAAAAAACGACACCCTCCCAATTTCTTAATAGTAGTTTTGAGGTAGTTTTGGTCTCTCCGAAAGTAGCCAGGGCACTCAGGGCCAGCATCTTTAGTCCGGGAGAAATCCTGATCCTTTTGGAGTTTTAACTGTCAGACGCCCAGTCTCAGGCCCATTGCACTGGACACGAACATAGACCATTTTACCGGTAAAGAAAACCACACCCTCCCAGTTTCTTAATACACGTTTGGGGGAAGACATTTTATCTGCAATAGTAGCCAAGGTTCTCAGAGGTGGCATTTTTAGTCTGGGAGAAATTCTGATTCCTTCGGAATTTGAGGTTTCAGATGCCCAGTCTCAGGCCAAGGCCCCTCGATATGGACATTGGCAATTTACCCTCTGTAAAACCACACCCTCCCAATTTCATTATACCATTTAGGAGGAAAATACTGTCTCTCCAAAAGTAGCCAGACTTCCAACTGCTGGCATCTTTAGTCTAGGAGTTATCCGATCCCTTTGGAATTTGAGCTGTCAGACGCACAGTCTCAGGCCAATTACCCTGGATACCAACATTGTCCATTTTCCTCTGAAAAATACCACACCCTCCCAGTTTCTTAATAGCAGTTTTGAGAAAGACATTGTCTCTCCAAAAGTACCCAGGGTTCTCAGTGGTGGCATTTTTAGTCTGGGAGAAATCCTGATTCTTTCGGTATTTGAGGTTTCAGATGCCCCGTCTCAGACCAAGGGCCCTGTATATGAACATTGGCAATTTTCCTCTGTAAAAACCACACCCTCCCAGTTTCTTAATACCATTTCGGAGGAAGATACAGTCTCTCCCAAAGTAGCCAGGGTTCTAACTGGTGGCATCTTTTGTATGGAAGATATCCTGATCCCTTCGGAATGTGAGCTATCAGACGCCCAGTCTCAGGTCAATTTTCCTGGCTACGAACACTGGCCATTTTCCCTTTAAAAAAAAACACACCCTCCCAGTTTCATAATAGCAGTTTTGAGGAAGGCATTGTCTCTCCAAAAGTAGCCAGGGTTCTCAGTGGTGGCATCTTTAGTCTGGGATAAATCCTGATCCTTTCGGAATTTTAGATGTCAGACATCCAGTCTGAGACCAAGGTCCCTGGATAGGAACATTGGCCATTTTCCCTTTTAAAAAAAAAAAAAAAAACACACCCTCCCAGTTTCTTAATACCAGTTTGGAGGTAGTGTTGGTCTCTCCAAATGTAGCCAGGGTCCTCAGTGGTGGCATTTTTAGTCTGGGAGAAATCCTGATACTTACGGAATTTTAGCTGTGAGACAACCACTCTCACGCCCATTGCCCTGGACACGAACATAGGCCCTTTTCAGTTTGAAAAACCACACCCTCCCAGTTTCTCAATAGCAGTTTTGAGGAAGATATTGTGTCTCCAAAAGTAGCCAGGATTCTAAGCTGTGGCATCTTTAATCTGGGAGAAATCCGGATCATTTCGGAATTTTACATGTCAGACACCCAGTCTCAGGCCAATGTCCCTGATTAAGAACATTGGCTATTTCCCTCTGGAAAAATCCACACCCTTCCAGTTTCTTAATTCCATTTAGGAAGAAGATACAGTCTCTCCAAAAGTAGCCAGGGTTCTCAGTGGTGGCATTTATAGTCTGGGAGAAATACTAATTCTTTCAGTATTTGAGGTTTCAGACGCCCAGTCTCAGGCCAAGGGCCCTAGATATGAACATTGGCAATTTTCCCTCTGTAAAAACCTCAACCTCCCAGTTTCTTAATACCATTTAGGAGGAAGATACAGTCTCTCCAAAAGTAGCCAGGGTTCTAATAGGTGGCATCTTTAGTCTAGGAGATGTCCTAAACCTTTCGGAATTTGACCTGTCAGACGCCCAGTCTCAGGAAAATTACCCTGGATACCAACTTTGGGCATTTTCCCTCTGAAAAAAACCACACCCTCCCTGATTCTTAATAGCAGTTTTGAGGAAGACATTGTCTCTCAAAAAGTAGCCAGGATTCTCAGTGGCGGCATTTTTAGTCTGGGAGAAATCCTGATCATTTCGGTATTTTAGGTTTCAGACTTCCAGTCTCAGGCCATGGGCCCTGGATATGAACATTGACTGTTTTCCATCTGTAAAAAACCACAGACTCCCAGTTTCTTAATACCATTTAGGAGGAAGATACAGTCTCTCCAAAGTAGCCAGGGTTCTAACTGGTGGCATCTTTAGTCTAGGAGATGTCCTGATCCCTTCAGAATTTGAGCTGCCAGACGCCCAGTCTCAGGCCCATTGCCCTGGAGACGAACAAAGGCCATTTTCCCTGTGAAAAAAACCACACCCTGTGAGAGTCCGTCTAGAGCCTGTATTGACCAACGATCATCGGAAGAAAGAAGACCCCTGAACTACGGCTTTCGGTATCTGGCTAGCTTGAGTGAGGTGCGGCTTTCGAATGGCCAGGATATGTTCTCATGGTAACCAGTCATAAGATTGGTATTGTTCACTGGACGATGGAAGAAGCAATGAGACCCCCGAACATGGGTCCTGCTGACCCTGATAATTGGTCACGCACTGCTCCACTACTTCTGGACTTCTCCTCCTGGTCATAGCGCTTC
Source organism: Muscicapa striata striata (assembly GCA_030060385.1). Lineage (NCBI taxonomy): Eukaryota > Metazoa > Chordata > Aves > Passeriformes > Muscicapidae > Muscicapa > Muscicapa striata. The sequence continues at coordinate 94,248 of JAREIS010000628.1, forward strand.
TCCACGAACAATGGTTCTAAGCCTCCCCACCTTCTGGCTAAAGGGCACTCGCTTTGGAAAGAACTATAAAAACCATCCCCGGACCGAAGACCCCTGAGATCTCCCCAGCAGCACTGGACAGCCTATTGGCGGGATTCCACGAGGGCTCTTCCGGCTGTTTGGTAGCTATTTTCATACGACCCCCTCCCCATCTCTCCCCGTTTTCCTTCTTCTCTCTCTCTCCCCTCCCCATTCTTTCTTCTATCGCATACACTGTTGAGGCACAAATAAAGTGCATTTCTGCAAAAGTAACTGATATTGTCCCTTGGTGTGTCTTTTGCACACTGAGATTCTAAAAGAACCTTCACGACCCCCGCCCTAATCAGGCGGACCGTGACACACCCTCCCAGTTTCTTAATACCAGTTTGTGGGAAGACATTTTATCTGCAATAGTAGCTAAGGTTCTCAGTGGTGGCATTTTTAGTCTGGGAGAAATCCTGATTCCTTCGGTATTTGAGGTTTCAGACGCCCAGTCTCAGGCCAAGGGCCCTGGATATGAACACAGGCAATTTTCCCTCTGAAAAAAACCACACCCGCCAGCTTCATAATAGAAATTTTTAGGAAGACATTTTCCCTCTAGAAGTAGCCAGATTCTAAGTGGTGGCATCTTTAGTATGCGAGAAATCCTGATCCTTACAGAATTTTAGATGTCAGACACCCAGTCTCAGGCCAAGGTCCCTGGATAAGAACATGGGCCATTTTCCCTCTGAAAAAAACCACACCCTCCCAGTTTCTTAATAGCAGTTTGGAGGAAGACATTGCCTCTCCAAAAGTTGCCAGGGTTCTCAGTGGTGGCATTTTTAGTCTGGGAGAAATCCTGATTCCTTCGGTATTTGAGGTTTCAGACGCCCAGTCTCAGGCCAAGGGCCCTGGATATGAACATTGGCAATTTTCCTCTGTAAAAACCACACCCGCCCAGTTTCTTAATACCAGTTTAGGGTAATGTTGATCTCTCCAAAAGTAGCCAGGGTTCTCTGGGGCGACATCTATATACTGGGAGAAATCCGGATCTTTTCGGAGTTTTATCTGTCAGACGCCAAGTCTCAGGCCCAATGCCCTGGACAAGAGCATAGGCCATTTTCCCGCTGAAAAAAACCACACCCTCCCCATTTCTTAATACCAGTGTGGGGGAAGACATTTTATCTGCAATAGTAGCCAAGGTTTTCAGCTGTGGCATTTTTAGTCTGGGAGAAATCCTGATTCCTTCGGAATTTGAGGTTTCAGACGCCCAGGCTCAGGCTAACGGCCCTGGATATGAATATTGGTAATTTTCCCTCTGAACAAAAAACACACCCTCCCAGTTTCTTAATACCATTTAGGAGGAAGATACAGTCTCTCCAAAAGTAGCCAGGCTTTTATCTGGAGGCATATTTAGTCTAGGAGATATCCTGATCCCTTAGGAATTTGAGCTGTCAGACGCACAGTGTCAGGCCAATTACCCTGGCCACCAACATTGGCCCTTTTCCCTCTGAAAAAAACCACACCCTCCCAGTTTTTAATAGCAGTTTTGAGGAAGATACTGTCTCTCCAAAAGTAGCCAGGATTCTAAGTGGTGGCATTTTTAGTCTGCGAAATCCAGATCCTTTCCAATTTTAGATGTTAGACACCCAGTCTCAGACCAAGGTCCCTGGATAAGAACATGGGCCAATTTCCCTCTGAAAAAAACGACACCCTCCCAATTTCTTAATAGTAGTTTTGAGGTAGTTTTGGTCTCTCCGAAAGTAGCCAGGGCACTCAGGGCCAGCATCTTTAGTCCGGGAGAAATCCTGATCCTTTTGGAGTTTTAACTGTCAGACGCCCAGTCTCAGGCCCATTGCACTGGACACGAACATAGACCATTTTACGGTAAAGAAAACCACACCCTCCCAGTTTCTTAATACACGTTTGGGGAAGACATTTTATCTGCAATAGTAGCCAAGGTTCTCAGAGGTGGCATTTTTAGTCTGGGAGAAATTCTGATTCCTTTGAATTTGAGGTTTCAGATGCCCAGTCTCAGGCCAAGGCCCCTCGATATGGACATTGGCAATTTACCCTCTGTAAAAAACCACACCCTCCCAATTTCATTATACCATTTAGGAGGAAAATACTGTCTCTCCAAAAGTAGCCAGACTTCCAACTGCTGGCATCTTTAGTCTAGGAGTTATCCGGATCCCTTTGGAATTTGAGCTGTCAGACGCACAGTCTCAGGCCAATTACCCTGGATACCAACATTGTCCATTTTCCCTCTGAAAAATACCACACCCTCCCAGTTTCTTAATAGCAGTTTTGAGAAAGACATTGTCTCTCCAAAAGTACCCAGGGTTCTCAGTGGTGGCATTTTTTAGTCTGGGAGAAATCCTGATTCTTTCGGTATTTGAGGTTTCAGATGCCCCGTCTCAGACCAAGGGCCCTGTATATGAACATTGGCAATTTTCCCTCTGTAAAAAACCACACCCTCCCAGTTTCTTAATACCATTTAGGAGGAAGATACAGTCTCTCCAAAAGTAGCCAGGGTTCTAACTGGTGGCATCTTTAGTCTAGGACATATCATGATCCTTTCAGAATTTGAGCTGTCAGACGCCCAGTCTCTGGCCCATTGCCCTTGACACGAACACAGGCCACTTTACCTCTGACAAAATCAACACCCTCCCAGTTGCTTAATACCAATTTTGACGAAGACATTTTATCTGCAACAGTAGACAAGGTTCTAAAGGAGTGGCATACTTAGTATGGGAGAAAACCAGATCCTTTCGGAATTTTAGCTTTCAGACGCCCAGTCTCACGTCAATTGCCCTGGCTACGAACATGGGCAATTTTCCCTCTGAAAAAAACACACCCTCCCAGTTTCGTAATAGCAGTCTGGAGGAAGACATTGTCTCTCCAAAAGTAGCCAGGATTCTAAGTGGTGGCATCTTTAGTATGGGAGAAATCCTGCTCCTTTCAGAATTTTAGAGGTCAGATGTCCAGTCTCATGCCAAGGTCCCTTCATAAGACCATTAACAATTTTCCCTCTGAAAAAAACCACACCCTCCCTGTTCTTAATACCAGTTGGGAGGTAGTGTTGGTCTCACCGAAAGTAGCCAGGGTTCTCAGTGGTGGCATCTTTAGTCTGGGAGAAATCCTGGTCCTTTCGAGGTTTTAGCTCACATATGCCCAGTCTCATGCCCATTGCCCTGGACACGAACATATGACATTTTCCCTTTAAAAAAAAAAAACACACTCCCAGTTTCTTAATATCAGTTTGGGGGAAGACATTTTATCAGCAATAGTAGCCAAGGTTTTAAGGGGTGGAATCTTTAGTCTGGGAGAAATCCTGATCCTTTCGGAATTTTAGCTGTCAAACGCCCAGTCTCTGTCCAATTGCCCTGAATACGAATATGGGCCATTTTATCTCTGAAAAAAACCACACCGTCCCAGTTTCTTAATGCCAGTTTGGAGGTAGTGTTGGTCTCCCCAAAAGTAGCCAGGCTTCTAACTGCTGGCATCTTTAGTCTGCGAGAAAACATTAGGTTTGGAATTTTAGCACGCCGAAGCCCAAGTCCTGAGACCATAACCCTGCATGAAAAGTAGGGCCTATTTCTCTGTGAAATAAAGATCAATTCACCACTTTTGTAATATCCAATTAGAGGAGGCTTTTGGGCCTCTATGAACAGCCAGGGATATCAGTGGTGGTATTTTTAGTCTGGGAGAAATCCTGATTCCTTCGGTATTTGACGTTTCAGACGCCCAATCTCAGGCCAAGGTCCCTGGACATGAACATTGGCAATTTTCCCTCTGTAAAAAAACACACCCTCCCAGTTTCTTAATACCATTTAGGCAGAAGATACAGTCTCTCCAAAAGTAGCCAGGCTTCTAACTGCTAGCATCTTGAGTCTGGGAGAAAATAAGAGTTTTGGAATTCTAGCAGGCCGAAGCCCAGTCTCAGGACCATGCCCCTGCATGCAAAGAAGGGCCTATTTCTCTGTGAAATAAAGATCACTTCAACACTTTTGTAATATCCATTTAGAGGAGGCTTTTGGCACTCCATGAACAGCCAGGATTCTAAGTGGTGGCATCTTTAGTCTGAAAGAAATCATGATCCTTTCGGAATTTTAGATGTCAGACACCAATCTCAGGCCAAGGTCCCTGGATATGAACCTTGGCCATTCTCCCTCTGAAAAAAACCACACAGTCCCAGATTCTTAACACCAATTTGGAGGTAGTGTTGTTCGCTCCAAAAGTAGCCAGGATCCTCAGGGGTGGAATCTTTAGTCTGGAGAAATCCTGAACCTTTCGGTATTTCAGCTGTCAGACGCCCAGTCTCAGGCCCATATCCCTGCACACGAACATAGGCCATTTTTGCTCTGAAAAAAGCCACAACCTCCCAGTCCCTTAATACCATTTAAGAAGAAGATACAGTCTCTCCAAAAGTAGCCAGGGTTCTAACTGGTGGCATCTTTAGTCTAGGAGATATCCTAAACCCTTCGGAGTTTGAGCTGTCAGACGCCCAGTCCCAGGCCAACTACCCTGGATAAGAACATAGGCCATTTTCCCTCTGAAAAAAAGCATACCCTCCCTGATGCTTAATAGCAGTTTTGAGGAAGACATCGTCTCTCCAAAAGTAGCCAGGATTATCAGTGGTGGCATTTTTAATCTGGGAGAAATCCTGATTCCTTCGGTATTTGAGGTTTCAGATGCCCAGTCTCAGACCAAGGGCCCTGGATATGGACATTGGCCATTTTCCCTCTGTATAAAACCACACCCTCCCAGGCTCCTAATACAATTTAGAAGGAATATACAGTCTCTCCAAATGTAGCCAGGCTTTTTTCTGGTGGCATCTTTAGTCTAGGAGAAATCCTGATCCCTTAAGAATTTGACCTGTCAGACGCCCAGTCTCAGGCCCATTGCTCTGGACATGAACATAGGGTATTATCCTGCTGAAAAAAACATACCCTCCCAGTTTTTTAACCCCACTTAGGAGGAAGACATTTTATATACAATCGTAGCGAAGGTTCTGAGGCGTGGCATCTTTAGTCTGGGAGAAATCCTTATCCTTTCGGAATTTTAGATGTCAGACGCCCAGTCTCAGGCCAATTGCCCTGGCTACAAAAATGGGCCATGTTCCCTCTGAAAAAACCACACCCTCCCAGTTTCTTTATACCAGTTTGGAGGTAGTGTTGCTCCCTCCAAAAGTAGCCAGGCTTATAACTGCTGGCATCTTTAGTCTTCGGGAAAATATAAGGTTTGGAATTTTAGCAGGCCGAAGCCCAGTCTCAGGACCATGCACCTGCATGCAACGAAGGGCCTATTTCTCTGTGAAATAAAGATCACTTCACCACATTTGTAATATCCATTTAGATGAGGATTTTGGCAATCCATGAAGAGCCAAGTTTTTCAGTGGTGGCATTTTTAGTCTGGGTGAAATCCTGATTCCTTTGGAATTTGAGGTTTCAGACGCCCAGTATCAGGCCAAGGGCCGTAGAAATGGATATTCGCAATTTTCCTTCTCGAAAAAACACACCCTCCCAGTTTCTTAGTACCATTTCGGAGGAAGATACACTCTCTCCCAAAGTAGCCACGGTTCTAAGTAGTGGCATCTTTAGTCTGGGAGAAATCCTGATCCTTTCAGAATTGTAGATGTCACGCACCAAGTCTCAGGCCGAGGTCCCTGGATATGATCATTGGCAATTTTCCCTCTATAAAAAACCGTACCCTCCCAGTTTCTTAATACCAGTTTGGAGGAAGACATTTTATATGCAATCGTAGCCAAGGTTCTAACTGGTGGCATCTTTAGACTGGGAGAAATCCTGATCATTTCAGAATTTTAGATGTCAGATGCCCAGTCTCAGGCCACTTGCCCTGGCTACGTACATGGGCCATTTTCACTTTGAAAAAAAACACACCCTCCCCGTTTCTTAATACCAGTTCGGAGGTATTGTTCCTCTCTGCAAAAGCAGCCTGGCTTCTAACTGCTGGCATCTTTAGTCTGCGACAAAACATTAGGTTTGGAATTTTAGCAGGCCCAAGCCCAGTCTCAGGACCAGGCACCTGCATGCAAAGAAGGGCCTATTTCTCTGTGAAAAAAAGATGACTTCACCATTTTGCAATATCCATTTAGAGGAGGCTTTTGGCATTCCATGAACATCCAGGCTTCTCAGTGGTGGCATTTTTAATCTGGGAGAAATCCTGATTCCTTTTTAGAATTTGAGGTTTCAGAGGCCCAGTCTTAGGACAAGGTCCCTGGATATGAACATGTGCAATTTTCCCTCCTTAAAAAACCACGCCCTCCCAGTTTCTTAATATCAGTTTGGAGGTAGTGTTGGCCTCTCCTAAAGTAGCCAGGGTTCTCAGTGGTGGCATCTTAAGTCTGGGAGAAATCCTGATCCATTCCGAATTTGAGCTGTGAAACGCCCAGTCTCCGGTCCATTGCCCTGGACAAGAACATAGGCCATTTTTGCTCTGTAAAAAAACACACCCTCCCAGTTTCTTAATACCAGTTTTGAGTAAGACCTTTTATCTCAAATAGTAGCCAAGGATCTAAGGGGTGGCATCTTTAGTCTGGGAGATGTCCTGACCCTTTCAGAAGTTTAGATATCAAACGTCCAATCTCTGGCCAATTGCCCTGGATACAAACATGGGCCATTTTCCCTCTGAAAAAAACAACAACCTCCCAGATTCTTAATACCAATTTGGAGGAAGAAATTCTCTCTCCAAAGGTAGCCAGAATTCTAATGTGTGGCCATCTTTAGTCTGGGAGAAATCCTGATCCTTTCCGAAATTTGAATGTCAGACACCCGATTTCAGGCCAAGTTCCCGGGATAGGGAAATTGGCTTTTTTCCCTCTCATAATAACCACACCCTCCAGGTTTCGTAATACCAGTTTGGAGGTAGTGCTGGTCTCTTCAAAAGTAGCCAGGGTTCTAACTGCTGGCATCTTTAGTCTGCGAGAAAACATTCGATTTGAAATTTTAGCAGGCCGAATGCCCAGTCTCAGGACCATGCCCCTGCATGTAAGAAGGGCCTATTTCTCTGTGAAATAAAGATCACATCACCACTTCTGTAATATCCATTTAGAGGAAGCTTTTGGCATTCCATAAACATCCAGGGTTCTCAGTGGAGGCATTTTCAGTCTGGGAGAAATCCTGATTCCTTCGGAATTTTAGCTGTCAGTCACCCAGTCTCCGGTTCATTGCCATGCACACCAACATAGGCCATTTTTGCTCCTAAAAAACCACACCCTCCCAGTTTCTTATTAGCAGTTTAGAGGAAGACATTTTATCTCCAATAGTAGCCAATGATCTAAGGGGTGGCATCTTTAGTCTGGGAGATATCCTGACCCTTTTGGAATTTTAGATGTCAGACGCCCAGTCTCTGGCCAATTGCCCTGGATAAGAGCATGGGCCATTTTCCCTCTGAAAACAACCACACCCTCCCAGTTTCTTAATACCAGTTTGGAGGTAGTGTTGGTCTCTCCAAAAGCAGCAAGGCTTCTAACAGCTGGCATCTTTAGTCTGCGAGAAAACATTAGGTTTGGAATTTTTGCAGGCCGAAGCCCAGTCTCTGGACCATGCCCATGCATGCAAAGAAGGGCCTATTTCTCAGAGAAATAAAGATCACATCACCACTTTTGTAATATCCATTTAGAGGAGGCTTTTGGCATGCTATGAACACCTAGGGTTCTCAGTGGTGGCATTTTTAATCAGGGGGAAATCCTGATTCCTACGGAATTTGAACTGTCAGCCGCCCAGTCTCCGGCCAATTGCCATGGACACGAATATGGGACATTTTTGCTCCGAAAAAAACCACACCCTCCCAGTTTCTTAATACCAGTTTTGAGGGAGATATTTTATCCCCAATAGTAGCAGAGGATCTAAGGGGTGGCATCTTTAGTCTGGGAGATATCCTGACGCTTTCGGAATTTTAGATGTCAGACGCCCAGTCTCTAGCCAATTGCCCTGGATACGAACATGGGCAATTTTCCCTCTGAAAACAACCACACCCTCCCAGTTTCTTAATACCAGTTTGGGGTAGTGTTGGTCTCTCCAAAAGCAGCCAGGCTTCTAACTGCTGGCATCGTTAGTCTGCGAGAAAACACTAGTTTTGTTATTTTAGCAGTCTGAAGCTCAGTCTCAGGACCATGCCCCTGCATGCAAAGAAGAGCCTATTTCTCTGTGAAATAAAGATCACTTCAACACTTTTGTAATATCCATTTAGAGGAGGCTTTTGGCACTCCATGAACAGCCAGGGTTCTCAGTGGTGGCATTTTTAGTCTGGGAGAAATCCTGATTCCTTCAGAATTTGAGGTTTCAGACGCCCAGTCTCAGGCCAAGGGCCCTGGATATGAACTTTGGCAATTTTCCCTCTGAAAAAAACCACACCCTCCCAGTTTCTTTATACTAGCTTGGAGGTAGTGTTTGACTCTCAAAAAGTAGCCAGGGTTCAAACTGGTGGCATATTTAGTCTGGGAAAAATCCTGACACTTTCAGAATTTAAACTGTCAGACGCCCAGTCTCAGGCCCATTGCCTTGGACATGAACATTGGGACATTTTTGCCCTGAAAAAAACCACAGCCTCCCAGTTTCTTAATACCAGTTTTGAGGAAGATATTTTATCCCCAATAGTAGCAAAGGATCTAAGGGGTGGCATCTTTAGTCTGGGAGATATCCTGACGCTTTCGGAATTTTAGATGTCAGACGCCCAGTCTCTAGCCAATTGCCCTGGATACGAACATGGGCAATTTTCCCTCTGAAAACAACCACACCCTCCCAGTTTCTTAATACCAGTTTGGGGTAGTGTTGGTCTCTCCAAAAACAGGCAGGCTTCTAACTGCTGGCATCGTTAGTCTGCGAGAAAACACTAGTTTTGTTATTTTAGCAGTCTGAAGCTCAGTCTCAGGACCATGCCCCTGCATGCAAAGAAGAGCCTATTTCTCTGTGAAATAAAGATCACTTCAACACTTTTGTAATATCCATTTAGAGGAGGCTTTTGGCACTCCATGAACAGCCAGGGTTCTCAGTGGTGGCATTTTTAGTCTGGGAGAAATCCTGATTCCTTTGGAATTTGAGGTTTCAGACGCCCAGTCATAGGCCAAAGGCCCAGGATATGAACATTGGCAATTTTCCCTCTGTAAAAAACCACACCCTCCCAGTTTCTTAATACCAGTTTACAGATAGTGTTGAGCTCTCCAAAAATATCCAGGGTTCTCAGTGGTGGCATCTTTAGTCTGGGAGAAATCCTGATGCCTTTTGAAATTTGGATGTCAGACAGCCAGTCTCAGGCCCATTGCCCTGACACGAACATAGGCCATTTTTGCTCTGAAAACATCCTCACCCACCCAGTTTCTTAATACCAGTTTCAAGGAAGACATTTTATCTGCAATAGTAGCCAAGGTTCTAATGGGAGG
>JAREIS010000629.1:0-88845 GCA_030060385.1 Muscicapa striata striata
ATAGAGCGGTCGGAAGAAACCACCGAGACGAGCGGGATGGATAGAGAGGCCGGAAGAAACCAGCGAGACGCGGCGCGATTGATAGAGCGGCCGGAAGAAACCACCGAGAGGGAGCGGGATGGATAGAGCGGCCGGAAGAAACCAGCGAGAGGGGAGGGATGGATAGAGAGGCCGGAAATAAACCACCGAGACGGGGCGGGATGGAGAGAGAGGCCGGAAAAAACCAGCGAGACGCGGCGCGATTGATAGAGCGGCCGGAAGAAACCACCGAGAGGGGAGGGATGGATAGAGAGGCCGGAAATAAACCACCGAGACGGGGCGGGATGGAGAGAGAGGCCGGAAAAAACCAGCGAGACGGGGCGGGATGGAGAGAGCGGCCGGAAAACCACCGAGAGGGAGCGGGATGGATAGAGCGGCCGGAAGAAAACCAGCGAGACGGGGGGCGATGGATAGAGCGGCCCTGAAAAAAACCACCGAGACGGGGCGGGGGAGAGGGGGGGAATGGATAGAGCGGCCCCGGGGCCCCACCATTTTTTTGGGGCTGAATTTGACATGTTTTTGGCTGGATTTAGGTTTTTTTGCGGGCAGAATTTCCAAATTTTTTGGCAGAACGTGGAAATTTTTGAGACTGAAAGTCCACCCATAAATCCCCCCAAAAATCCCCAAATCCTCCCTTAAATCCCCCCCAAGAACCTCAAAAATCCCCCAAAAATCTCCTTTGAATCCCCCCAAAATCCCTCTTAAATCTCCTTTAAATACCGAAAAAAAAAAAAATTCCCAAAATTCCCAAAAAATCCCCCCAAAATCCCAAAAAATCCCAAATACATCCCCAAAAAAAAAAAAAAAAAATCCCCGAAAATTCCCCAATAAATCCCCCAATAAATCCCCAAAAATTCCCCAAAAAATCGCCAAGCCGCTTTAAAAACTCCAAAATCATCATGACTAAACCTCTGGCTCCTCGTTATTCACCCTCACAGCCCCATGTAGCAAGCTCTGCAGCTTTTTTTCCCATCCTACACTGGAGAGAGGATGGACATCAACGACACATATATGCACAAACAGTCTTTCTGGTTCTTCAAAAAGTTAACAATGCCTGCAATAAAAATGATATAAAGCAGTATTGTGTCTCAGACTGTTCAAGAAAAGGGAAATTGAAGCTTTAGTGTCCCACTGAGAGATGTTGAATACTATCTTCCCATGAGTTTCCACACAGTAGCAAATTTTTTTTTTTTTCACCAAACAAAAAGAAGATTTTTTTTTGACCAAACAAGCCAGGGCGCCGGCTCGGCGGTGGCTGCAGTACCGGGCTGTGCCCACAAGGCGGCAGCACTGCCGCCGAACTCAGCCCAGGGCTTTGGGGACAGAGAGAGAAGCGAAGGCAAAAAGCAACGAGTCCCATCAAAAGATAATAGAGAAGATGGCAACACCAGTCCAGTGCCCCAGGATGGCTGACACCAGGGTTCATTCCCTCTTCTGCCAGATGGAACTTATATCCTGGTGTTGTGGGATTTAAACAGCCAATCTGAATTTTGGCCAATTTTGGCTCATGGAAAATGAGTCCCTTTTGTCATTCCAAAGAAGTCACATGGAAGTTTTGCAACCCCACAGATCCATACCCACTCTTCCTCCCATCCCAGCATCCCAAGCATCATCCAGCAGATACAGAGCTTTATTTTGAAACATTTTCTTTTTATTTAAATGAACATTATTTCTCAGTAGATATAAAAGTGAGAAACTTTACAGGTTTCCATGTTTTGCACACAGATCCCCCACACCCTCCCTGTGAATTTCTATGCATTTTGGAGATACAATATCCCTTTTTAGGGGAGGAGAAAAACGGATTTTTGCGCCCTCAACCTCCCTTTTTCCTTTGCTAACTTACTTTTCCCCTTTCCTATATTTTTTTGTTTTTCTCTTTCTTCCTTTAAGGAAAAAAAGAGCCCCAGTCCCTCTACCCCCCCACCCCCACCCTACACATAGCCAAACAGTTCTCTGTGACTGCTTAATTTTGGGATACCCCCCCCGTGCTATGGGGAGTGTCCTTGCTGCCCCCCTGGGCCTTTTTGGGGTCCTTTTCAGCCTTGGCCTTGCCCTCCTGGGGCTTTTTGGGGTCACTTAGAGCCTTGGGCTTGTCCCCCAGGCTCTTCCTGGGGTTCCCCCCATCCTTGTCCTTGTCCCCCCGGTGCTTTTGGGGATCCCCCCCATCCATGTCTCCCGCCTTGGCATCGATGGCCGCATGTTCCCTCCGCACCAGCTCCTCGAGCTCCTCCTGGGGGGGGACACAGGGTGGTTCAGGGGAATCCCAGAAGGGTTTGGGGGGCAGGGGGACCCCCAAAACTCGGGGGGGTGTCAGGGGTTACCTTCCAGCCCAGCAGCTCAGCCAGGGCCAGGCAGCCGCTGTCGCAGTCCCCCAGCCAGGCCACGTCCCTGCGCAGACACAGCAGCCCCAAAATCACCTTTGTGGGGCCCCAAAAACCCGGGGGGGCCCTAGAATCACCTCGGGAGTGCCCAAACCACCATGAGGGTGCCCAAAACCACCCCAAACCACCTTGAGTGACCCCAAAACTACCTTGGGGTGTCCCAAAACCACTTTCAGGGTCTCCAAAGCCACGGCGGGGTTCCCAAAACCAGGGTGGGAGGGGATCCATACCTGTAGGCCTTGTCAGAGTCGAAGTCCATCCCACCAAAGCCCATCAGGGACATCAGGGGGTCACTCTGGAGAGGACAAAGAGGGTGACAAGGTGCAGGCAGCTGCTCCAAGCCCCCCCAGCCCCCCCCGTGCCTCCCCAGCTCACCTGCCCAGTCTTCTCCTTGTTGATCAGGAGTCTGGGGGTGTTGGTGGGGACCCTACAGAAGGAGACGGTCACAGAGGTGTCACGGGGGGGTCCCAGGGTTCTGGGGGGGCCCGGGAGGGGTCCCAGGGGGTCTCACCTGCTGATGAGGGAGGCGAAGGGCTGCACCTGCAGCGAGGTGCCCATGATAAGCAGCAGGTCGACTTTCTCAAAGTCCTGGTGAGGGAGGGGATGTCACTGAGGGGGGGTCCCCAGGTCACCTCAGCCCCCCCGACCCCAAATTCAGGCTGGGGGGGTGGGATTCAGGGCCCCCCAAACCCCGCTCACCGACTCCAGGAGGGTGAAGAAGCGCGAGGGGAGGCTCTCCCCAAAAAACACAATGTCTGGGGAAGTGGGCGGCAGGTGAGGGGGGTGGGGATGAAGACCCCACCCCCAGATTCCCACTGAGACCCCCCCAAAAACTCACCAGGTTTCACCAGCCCCTGGCACTTCTCACATTTGGGGACGAGGGAGGAGAAAATCCACTCTGGAAGGGAGCGGGAGGGGGAAGCTCAGTGGGGAAAGGGGGCAGTGGGATTTGGGGGCACAGGGACATCTGAGAGGCACAGGGACATCTGGGGGGCACAGGGATATGTGGGGGGGCACAGGGATATTTGGGGGGGGGCACAGGTTCATTTGGGAGGCAGGGGGATTTGGGGGGCACAAGGACATGTGGGGGGCACAGGAGCATGTGAGAGGGCACAGGGATCTTTAGGGGCACAGGGACATGTGGGGGGCACAGGGACATGAGGGGGCACAGGGACATTTTTGGGGCACATAAACATTCGAGGGGGCACAGGGCCATTTGTGGGGTCCCCGGGGGTCTGCAGAGCCCCCCTACCCCTCATCCAGTCCAGGCCGTAGCGCTGGCGGCAGGAGCCCCGCAGGCAGTGCGAGGTGAAGAACGTGCCGTGAGCCTCCACCAGCAGCTCCGGGTCCAGCCCCGCCACCCTCTCCAGAGTGTCGATGTTCTGGGGGGTCACGGGGGGGGTCAGGGGGTCCCCAAAATCCCCGTGACCCCCCCCAAGGAGCGTGTCCCACCTGGGTGTAGCAGCGCAGCAAAAGCCCCTTGTCCTGCAGCAGCCGCATGAAGTAGTGACACACGGTGGGCTGGGGGGAATTCGGGGGTCACTGGGGCTGCTCTTGGCCCCCCCCGAGTGAGGGGGGGTTGGAAGGAGGTTTGGGGGGGGTTTTACCTTGAACTGCCCCGGGTAGAGCTCACGGGCAAGGGCGAAAAAGGGCTCTGGGTGTTTCTGAGGGGCACAGAAAGGTCAGGGGAGGCTCGGAGTGCCCCCAAAAATCCACTCCCCCCCAGAATTTGGGGAGGAAAAAGGGAGTGGGTACCTTGAAGAAGCCAATCTCGAAGATGGCCTCGGGGTAGGGGAGGTCGTAGCTCTGCAGGTTGGAGTAGAGCCCGGTGCCAGGGGAGCGGAAATCCGGGATCCCAGCGGCTGGGGAGGGGCTTGGGGGGCTCAGGACCCACCCCGGGTGTCCCTGAGCCCCCTGGGCCCCCCCAGAATGAGCACTCACAGGTGGAGATGCCAGCGCCCACCATGCACACGACGTTCTTACCTGGCGGGGGACACAGGGCTGAGCCCCAAATTCACCCTCACGAACCCTAAAACTGCCCTTCCCCCGCACTGTGAACCCCCAAACCCACCCCATTCCCGCTGCACCCCTCCTTCCCCCATTCCCGCTAGCCTCCCTCCCTGCCCGCTTTTCCCGCTGCCCCCTTCCTGTTCTTGGTGCCCCTCCATCCCCATCCCCATTATATCCCCATCCCTGCGCCCATCCCCGCCCCCGTTCCCATTCCCATCCCTGCCCCCCATCTCCATTCCCATTTCCCTCCCCATCCCAATCCCATCCCCATCCCAATCCCATCCCCATCCCCATTATATCCCCATTCCCGTCCACATTCCCATTCCCATCCCCATCCCCATTCCCATTCCCATCCCCATCCCCATCCCCATTCCCATTATATCCCCATTCCGTCTCCCATTCCCATCCCCATTTCCCCGCCCCATCCCCGTTCCCGGTGCCCCTACAGCGGTCACTCTTCAGGAAGCGGCTCACGCCCTGCAGGCTCAACTCGTCCAGCACCGGCTCCGGTTTGTCCCCGCCGAGCCCCAGGGTCCGGGACAGGAGCGTCCGCAGCAGCTCCACTGTGGGGACATCCAGCTGCGACCCTCGCCTCCCAAAACCCCCAAAAATGTCCCCAAAGGTCCCCGAAAGTCCCAAAGCTCCCAGAAATGGCCTCAAAAGTCCCTCGAGTAACTCCAAAGGACCCCCGAGGAAACCACAACGTCCCCAAACGTCCCTTTCCAACCGTCCTGTCCTAAAAAGACCCCAAATGTCCCGTAAGAGCCCCACAGACCCAAAGAGGGTTTCCAAAGGGTCCCCAAAGCCCCCGAAATATCTCCAAAGGCCCCATAATGTCCCCAAAGTGTCCCCAAAGGGTCCCCGAAGCCCCCGAAATATCTCCAAAGGCCTCATAATGTCCCCAAAGGGTCCCCGAAGCGCCAGGCCGGGCCCCCCTCGGCCCCGGGACACCGGCGCCCCCAGACCCACTGTCAGCGTCGGCCGAAGCGCCCGGCTCGGGCTCCGAGACCTGCGGGGAGGAGAGCGAGGGGTCACCGGGGTGTCAGGGGCGGTCACCGGGGTGGGGACGGGGGGGACACCGGGGGCGTTACCGGAGACTCGGCGTCTTGCTCCGCCTCCTCCTGGCGGGCGCCGGGACCTGCGGGGACAGTGCGGGGGTCCCCGGCGGGGGCGGGAGGAGAGGGAGCTCCACCCCCCGGGCCCGGCCCGGCCCCGCCGCCGCCGGTGCCGTTCGCGTCCGCCATGGGCGCAGCCGCCCCGCACCACAACTCCCGGCGTGCCCCGCGCACCCGCGGCGGCTGCGGTTGGCAGGGGAAGTGGGCGCGGCCAGACGGAGGCTGCTGATTGGCTGAGACACCCGGAAGCGCGGGCGCGGACTACGGATCCCGGCACGCTCCGGGGCGGGGATTCCCCGGCCCGCGATGGCGGCCGCGGCCTGAGGTGGCCCCGGCGATGGCGGCCGCGGCCCCTGCGGCCCCGGCGGCCCCTGGCGAGGAAAAGCGGCCCGAGGGTGACGAGTGGTGCGACAGCGGGCTGGGCTCGCTGGGCGACGGGCCGCTGGGGCCGCTGCTGCCCGCCAGCCCCGGAGCGGAGCCCCCCGAGCCCCCCGCCGACCCCGCGGCCTGGCTGCAGCACGTCCTGAGCTTCGTCACCGAGGACGGCGACACGTGAGGGCAGGGAGGGGCGAGGGACCCCCACGCACACCCTGGAGTTGGGAGATCGCGATCCTGCCTCTTCCCGGGGTTCCGGTGCGACCCCCCCGCACCGCCTGACCCCCGGGGGTCCCTCAGGAACGGCCCAGGACTGCCAATAACCCCTCCGCCCCCACGAACGGCCCAGGACCCCCATCCCCGCCCCCACGCTTTTTTGGGGACTCCCCAGTGGGTCTGGGGGTGTCAGAACGCCCCCGCCCAGCCCGGTCCCCCTCTCCAGGGCCCTTCACCTGGCCGTGATCCACGAGCACGAGGAGTTCCTGGAGTCCATCCTGCGGCACACGGAGCACTCGCCCTACCTGGACCTGCAGAACGACCTGGGGCAGGTGCGGGAGGGGCCGAAATTTGGGGGTCCCGGAGGGGTTGGGGTTGCTGGGACAAGCCCAAGGCTCCGCGGCGTCGGAGTGGGTGAGGGAGGAAATTTGGGGTTTTGGGGTCACAGTGGGGTGGAGCTGTAGGGAGGGGTGTCTACGGGGGAATTTGGGGTGGGTTTGACCCCCCAGTTGTGACCCCAGAGCTGCACATCGCGCTGGAGCTGGGGCTGAGGTTTTGGGTTGATTTTGAGGTGTTTGAAGCCCCGTTTCCCCGCAGAGCGCGCTGCACATCGCCGTGGTGCTGGGGCTGAGGTTTCGGGGGTGTTTTTGGGGTGATTTTACGGTGTTTGAAGCCGCGTTTCCCCGCAGAGCGCGCTGCACATCGCCGTGGTGCTGGGGCTGGCCGGCGCCGTGCGGCGGCTGCGGGCGGCGGGCGCGGGCGTGGCCGTGCGGGAGCGGGGCGGTCACACCCCGCTGCACCTGGCCTGTCGCGAGGGTCACCCCGGCTGCGCCCGCGCCCTGCTAGGGGGGGGCTCCCCCGAGCGCCGGGACCCCCCCCGGGACCCCCGCAAGGAGGAGGAGGAGCGGCGGGCGCAGCTGGAGAGCGTCAACTACGACGGTGCGGGTGGGAAAAACGCGGTTTTTGGAATGGAGTGGGGGGCAGGAGTTGGGGGGACGGTTTGGAGGGATCACGAGGGATCATCGTGGTTTTGGGGGGGGCGTCGCAGTTTTTCGGGGGGGTTTTGGGGATGAGGACACAGTTTTGGGGTGGACACAGCTGGAGGGCGGCACGCAGGGAACTTACGCGTTTTGGGGGGGGTCCCACGTGCTCAGGCAGGGCTTTGGGCCCCCGACCCCCAATTCGCCTCCCCACAGGTTACACCCCCCTGCACGTGGCCGTCCTGCGCCGGGACCTGGAGCTGGTGCAGCTCCTGCTCCGCGCCGGCGCGGACCCCGACCGGCCGGTGGGTGCCCCCCTCAAAAAACGCCCCAAAAGGAACCAGGAACGGGTCTGGGGGGGTCCCTCGCCACCCCTGACCCCCGCCGTGCCCCCCAGGAGCCGAGCTGTGGCCGCAGCCCCCTGCACTTGGCCGTGGAGGCGCAGAGCCCCGAGGTGGCCGAGTGCCTCTTGCGGGGGGGGGCGCGGCCGGACCCCCGCACGTTCTCGGGCTTCACCCCCCTCTACAGCGCCCGGCGCCGCCCCGACCCCCGGCTGCCCCCCCTCCTGCGCCGGTTCGGGGCCCGCGACTCCCCCAGCAGCGACAGCGACAGCAGCGACAGCAGCGACAGCGAGGGCGGGGCCGAGGACAGCGAGGTCAGTCGGTGACCACGTCCCCCTGTCCCCAGGCTGTCCCCTCGGGGTAGCCCAGGATAACCGGGGGGGCTCCCAAGAGGGCCCCCAAACCCTTCCAAGCGCCCCTACCCCCCAAACTTTTCCATCCCCCCCGGACTCCTCCAGCCCCCCCAAACCTCTCTCCCTCGCCAGGACGGCTACGACGACATTGTCATCAACAGCAGGCACTGCCCGTCCTGAGGGCACACAAGGGACCCCCCAGGACCCCCCTGGATGGACTCAGAGCTCCCCCCAGCCAGGGGGACCCCCTGAAGATGCAGCCCCCCCCCAAAATTCCAGGGGAGCCCCAAGGGCTGCGGGGGGCAGTGGGAAATAAAGCAGAGGCTGTGTTGGGAGCCAAGGACATGCCTGTGACAGTGGGGGGAACATTTGTGGGGCTGGGGACACCTGTGAGTGCAGGGACACATGTGTGTCACCCATGGAGCAAAGGACACGCCTGTGACAAGGGGGGGATTTCCGGGTTTTATTCCCGGGACTTGTCACTCGGGGGGCTCGCGTGGGACACACACGGGACACGCTGGATGGGGTCGCTGCGTGTCCCCTGTGTCCCCTGCCCCGTGTCTGGTGTGTCCATCCTGTGTCTGGTGTCCATCTCCTGTCCCCTATCCTGTGTCCGGTGTCCTGTGTGTCCGTCCCTCCACGTGTCCCAGCTCCGTCCGTGCCCTGCCATGCCTCCTCCTCCGCCACGGGGACCCCTCCCCAGCTCAGGGCAGCTCCCCCGTTTTTGGGGGCCCCCCCCCGGGCTGGTTGGGGCCGATGTAGCTCAGGAGGGGGGCGGGGGGCCGGGCCAGCAGCTCCCGCCCCAGCAGCGGCTGCAGCACCGGGGGCACCCGGACCCGGCCGTCCTGCGGGCGACAGGGGCGGGGTGAGCCCCCCCAAACCCCGCGGGACCCCCCCAAACCCCGCGGGACCCCCCCAAAACACTCACCGGGAGCTGGTTGCACTCGAGGAGCGCGATGAGCACGCGGGGCACGGCACAGGCGGTGCCATTCACCTGAGGGGGGGACGTGGGCTCAGAGGGGCTCAGGGTTTCCCCCCCCGGGTTTTGGGGTTCTGCCGGGGATTTTGGGGGTCACCCACCGTGTGGGCGTGGCGCAGCCGGCCACCCTCCCCGCTGTACATGATGTTCAGCCGCCGGCTCTGGTAATCAGTGCAGTTGGAAGCGCTGGAAATCTGGGGCGGGGGGGAAAAGGGGGTCAGGAGTTTGTGGGCACTCCCCTCCTCCACTCCAGGGACTCCCCAAAATGGGATCCTGATCTGGCAGTAAGGGCAGGAACAAGGGGGGGCCATAAACAGGGAGGGAGGGGGGCATCAACCTCAGCACCTCTGAATTTTTGGGGTTTTCCCAGATTTGCTTGGATTCTCCCTGAAATTACTTGGGCTCTCCCCGAATTATTGGGGTCCCAGACCCCCCCTCACCTCCCCAAATTTGCCCCGTCCGGGCATCCAGGCCTCGATGTCGAACTTGCGGTAGGCGGGGAGCCCCAACTCCTCCGTGGGCATGTCCAGGACACTGGGAGGGCCCAGGGGGCAGAGTTAAAAGGGATTTTGGGGGGTCCCAGGGACTGGGGGAGCCCCCCCAAATCCCCCTCACCGGTAATGGAGCCCCAGCTCCGAGAAAATCTCCTTCTGGAGCCCCAGGAACTCGTCCAGCAGCTCCTCGCTCTCTGTCCCGCGCTCGGCCGCTGTCACCCCGAACATCTCCACCTTCGGGGGGGCACACGGGGTGACCCCCCTGCCTTTCCCCCCCCGCAGGGGTCTCCCAGTGCTCCCAGTACCTTGGTGAACTGGTGCACACGGTAGAGCCCCCAGGGCTCCCGGCCCGTGTCGGTCTCGGCGCGGTAGCAAGTGCTGGAACACACGACCCTGGGGGGGGGGGTGCTGGTAAGGAGGGCCCCCAAAACACCCCACACCCCCCCAAAACACCCCAGGGGATCAGGGCAGGGTCTTCTGGGGAGGGACGCCCCCCATACCTGACGGGCAGGTCCTGCAGCTGCACTGCGTGGTCCATGAAATACCCTAGATGAGGGGCACGGGGTGAGCCCCAAATCCATCTGTACCCCCCCTTTCTCCACTTTTTCTCTATTTTCCTCCCTTTCTCCCAGCTTTTTCCTGTTTCTTCCCTGGTATTCTTGTATTTCTTTCCCCTTTTTTCTCACCCTTCTGCTGGTTTTCCCTCTGTTTTTTCCCCTGTATTTTCCCCTTGGTTTCCCCTGCTTCTTCCCCTGTTTCTTCCCCCTTTTTCTCCTGTTCTCCCCCATTGCTGCCTCTTTTTCCCCATTTTCTCTCTTTTATTTGCCATTTTCCTCGTATTCTCCCCTGGTTTTCCCCTATTTTCACCCATATTCTCCCCCATTCTCCCCCACTCCATTTCTCCCCCTGGGTTTTCCCAGTTTCCCCCCAGATTCCCCAGTTTCCCACCTGCAATTCCCACCTCCGAGGTCCCAGCCAGGCTCAGATCCTCGAAGCGTGCGGGGTCGATGTTGTAAACTGGGGAGGGGGTAGCGCTGGGCTGGACCCCACAGCCCTCCTGGGGGGCACAGGGGGTCACCTGGGATCACACAGGTGCCAGGCAGGGCTCAGGGGGCTCAGGGGTCACTCACAAAAACGGCTCCTCGCAGCAGGTCCGGCACCGTCATGGGCAGGAAACCCTGGGGGAAAGGAAGGTCAGGAGACCCTGCCCACCCCGGCTGCCCCCAGGGCCTCCCTAGATGCCCCCAGGGCCTCCCTAGATGCCCCCAGAGCCTCCCTGGATCCCCCCAGAGCCTCCCTGGATCCCCCCAGAGCATCCTAGAGTCCACCCAGATCCCCCCAGAGCCTCCTTGGATCCCCCTAGAGCCTCCCTGGATCCCCCCAGAGCCTCTCTGGATCCCCCCAGAGCATCCCAGAGCCTCCCTGAATCCCCCCAGAGCATCCTAGAGTCCACCCAGATCCCCCCAGAGCCTTCTTGGATCCCCCTAGAGCCTCCCTGGATCCCCCCAGAGCATCCCAGAGCCTCCCTGGATCCCCCAAAGCATCCCAGGGCCCACCCAGATCCCTCCAGGGCCTCCCCAGATCCCCCCAGGCTATCCCAGAGCCCACCCAAACCCCCGCAGTCCCCCCCCCCACCTTGCTGAGCAGTTTCTGCAGGGTGAAGGTGACGAGGGCATGCTGCAGCAGGGCTCCGGCCCCACACAGGTAATAGGAGCGATGGCCTGACACGTGGGACAGGCGCCTGCATAGGTGGGACAGGTGTGGGACACCTGGGGACACCCCCAGTCCAAACAGGTGATAGGAGCGATGGGACGGGTGTGGGACAGGTGGGATGGGTGTGGGACAGGTGTGACACAGGACAGGTGTGTCCCCCCTGCAGGTGTTGCTCACCTTTGCCGGATGATGTCCAGCCCCTCCCCCAGCTCCAGGTGTCCCTTGGGCTTGAAATCAAACACTGGGGAAGGGATGGGTGAACCTTTGTCACCCCAAACCTTCCCCCCCCAAATCCTCCATAACCCTAAAGCTCCCCCAAAACCACCCTGACCCTCTTTTCCCCTGCCCCAAATCCTTCCTCACTCCACTCCAAATTTTCTGTTATCCCCAAACCCTTCATTTCCACCAAGGACCCTTCTCCTCCCCTCCCCCCACAAAAAAAACACCTCCCCAGGACCCCCTAAAACGCCTTCTGCCCCTTACCTGGTTTCTCACCAACCACCTCGAGCAGCCGGGCCTGACTCTGGTCCCCAACGGGCTGGGGAGGCACAAGGGGGAGTTGTGGGGGGACAGGAAACCCCAAAAACCACAGGCCAGAGAGGGTGTCGGGGGTATTTTGGGGGTATTTTCGGGGGTCTCACCACAGCAGGGTGGGTTCTGTTGGGCAGCTGCAGGGCCCCCAGGTAAAATCTCTGCTCCAGGTCGGATTCCTCAGCCTCAAGCGCCCGGAGCTGCCCCCGGAGGCTCCGGCCCCGCTCCCGCAGCGCTGCCAGTTCCGGGAGCTGCCAGAGGGCCACCGTGAGGGCACGGAGGGCCAGGAACCCCCCGAGCCCCCCCAAAATTCCACTCCTACCGTCTTGGCCGCCGCCTTGTTGTGGGACGCCTGGGGGGGAAAGGAGACAGGTCGTCCTGGGGAATTTGGGGGGAGGAAAGGGGATCTGGAGGGGGTGGGGGATCATGGAGGGGTTTAGGGGGAAAGGGGGGGCCCAAGGGGTTCCGGGGGGAACTGAGAGGGAACCAGAGGGGCCTGTGGGGGTCCGAGGGAGAACCGAGGGTTCCCGAGGCTCTCACCATGATCTTGCGGACCCCCTCGGCCACGCGCCCCTTCTCAGCCTCCAGCCGCGCGATGCCATCGCGGACCTCCCCCAGCCGCGACCACGTCCGCACCTGAGGGAGCGACCCGGGCGTGGGTCAGGTGCGCTCCCCGGCCACGCCCAAACTCCAGGATAAGCCCCGCCCACCCCCGTTCCCGCCACTCACGAGCTCCCGGAGCGCGGCGCCCCCTAGCGGCCCGCGCCGCTGCTCCACCTCGCGCTCGCTGAGCGCGGTCACGTCGAGCTGCGGCCGCGCGCTCAGCCCCTCCCGCACGTGCTCGTACAGGCGGCTCCGCGCCGCCCCGGCCCCGGTCCCGGCCGCGCCACCGGCAGCGCGACCCGGGCCGGGAGCGGCCCCGCGGCCCCGCGCCGTCCGCCCGCCGCTCGCCCCGCCGCCAGCAGCGCCCGCCGCGCCGCCATCTTGGGCACCGGCGCGGGTCACGTGGGGGAGGAGCCGGGGGCGGGGCCGAGCGCGCACGCTCCTCCCACTGGCAGCTTTGGCCACGCCCCCGGCCTCAGGCCCGCAGCGCTCCGGGTTTGGTGACCTCCGTGACCCCCAGTGACCCCCGTGACACCCCCAAGGCCATCCCAGTGACCCCCATTGATACACGACCTGTGACCCCCGTGAAACCCCCAGTGATCTCCCCGTGACCCCCAGGGCCATCTCAGTGAACCACCGGTGCCCTCCCACTGCCCTGAGCTACTCCCCCCGCGTTCCCAGATCCGTCTCCAGACTCTTCCCAGTCCTACCCCGTGCCTTCGCAGCTGCTTCCCAGTGCCCCCTGGCCTCCTCCCACTGCCCACAAGACCCTTCTATGTCCCCAAAGGCCCCTTCCAAGGGTCTCCAGTCTCCCCACAACCCTTCCCAGTACCCCCAAGATCCTTCCCAATATCCTCACCACCACTCCACACCACAACGCACATCACCACCAACTTTTAATGCGAACACCACCCAGGGCCAGCGCGTCCCCGCCCGGAAACCCTCACAGGGCTAGGGCGCATTCCCAGGACCCCCCTCATTTCTTCGCCTGCACGTGGGCGCAGTCGTACTTTCCACGCACCACGGTGAGTTTGATGCCGGGCAGGTCCTGGGTGCGCCCGCCCTGCACCAGCACGATGTGGTGCTCCTGCAGGTTGTGGCCCTCGCCGGGCACGAAGGCGATGACCTCGCGGCCAGTGCTGAGCCGCACCCGCACACATCGGCGGTTCGCCGAGTTTGGCTTCTTGGGCTTTCGGATCAGGTTCTTCAGCACTACCCCCTTGATCTGGGGGCGGCCCAGGGTGGGCCCCAGTTTGCGGGGAGGGGGCGCCGGGCGGCCCTGCCGGTGCATCTGGTTCAGCGTGGCCATAGCGGCGGATGGAGAAGGGGGCGGCAGCGACGGGAGGAGCAGCCCCGGACCTGCGGAGGAGACACGGAGAGGGGTCAGTGGGTTTGGAGAGGGCGGCGAGTTTTGGGGAGGACGGGTGATTTACGCACTGTAGCGGGGCATTGAGGCGGCAGCCCTGAGCACGGCGCGGAGCGACATCTCCGAGGCTCTGAGAAGAGAATGCACGGTCAGAACTGCCTAGGGAGGGCAACGGGGACCAGCGGGGAGCGGCGGGACCGAAGCCCCCACGTTCCACTCAGTGCGCCGCCATCTTACCCAAATACGAGCGCACCGCGCTGCTATTGGACAGCGAAAATGCCAATCTCCGGGATTTGTGAGATGATTGGTCAGATTACGGTTTAATCCCGCCCTAGTCACTGCAGAGCCGCAGCCTGGCGGCACGCCTCCAAGGCAACGACTTCCGTTTTATAACCCGCCCTTTCCTCCCTAAGCCCTGCCCACGCCTCCTTCCCTGAGCTAGGCCACGCCTCTTGCCCATACTCGGCCCCCGTTACTCCGCCCCCTTGCCCATATTTGGATGGCCACACCCCCGCCGCTGTTCCCGCCTCCCAGAGGCGGGGTCTGTCGCCGCGGCGACGCGGGAGTGGGAGGACCCGGATGTGCCTCGCTCCCAACATGGCGGCGGCGGCGGCTGAGTGAGGCCTGAGGGGGCCCCGGGGGGGCCGAGGGCGCTCGGGAGGAATTTGGGGATTTCGGGGAGATCTGGGGTTTGGAGACCCCTCCCCAGGGCCAAGGAATTCTGTGGTGAAGGAGGTGGGGGTTGGGAGTGTGCTTGGCGGCAGTTTGAGGCTCCTCAAATCCCTGGGGGGACGGCAGAACAGCCTTGGGAGACCCTGGAATTGCCGGGAAGTATCAGGATATGATTGTAACCCGCCCCCCGCCCTAAAAACACCCCGCAAGGGGAGGCCTGGGGTGCTCCTGAGGGAATCCCGTTCTTCCCGTGCAGCACTTTTCCCGGAGGACCCGCAACGCGGAGCTGAGGCAGGAGAGTTTTCCCTTCGTGGAAGGTAGGAGACGGATCCGGAATTAATTCCCGGAATTTTTTATCCCACGGGGATTTGGGGGGTTTCCTCCCCACGCTCCCATCCAGCCTCCGAGCCCTGGGATGGATTTTTCCAGCGTTTCCTATGTATTTGGGTCAGGAGCTGCATGGCAGGTGGGCACTAGGATTCCTCAGCAATGCCCTAATTCCTCAAAAACAGCGTTTCCCCCCAATTTTGGCGCAGTGGAAAGGGAAATCGCCATCTCCAGTGTTTTTTGTGGTGTTCCTGTCGCCGTTCCTCAATGGAAAAGGAGAAAAAAAATCAGAAAAAGCCTCTGAATTTTGGCTTTTAGTTGTATTTTCTCTGTAATTTACTGAATTTTCAAGTAAGTAATGGTGAGATAGAGAGATTGGCCCGCCCTCGGCTTGGAAATCTGTGGAAATTTGGTTTGTGGGGAAAATCCAGGTGTGGATATCCAGATCCAGCAATCCTGTGGAAATGGCAAAAAACTTCCTAGTCTCGCCATTCCCTGTTGGGGTTTGAGGATAAAAAGAGGGAATTTGGTCACTAACATCTCATTAACAGCTGCTGGATGAGCAGGGATTTCTCTGGATTTCTCTGGATTTTCCAGGAAGAAAATCCAAGGGTATTCCTGCCTATGGTTTTAATTAATCTTTTAATTTGTTCATTCCCATGGGGTAAAACCTGGGTTCCCTGGAGCCCTGGGAGGAATTTCTGGAGCTGTTCCCAAACCAGCCCCAGGAGGGATTTGCCGTTTTCCTGGATTTTGCTGAACTGGATCGTTATGGATGGACGGGATCATTAACTGATTAATTGGATCATCATTAATTGGCCCTTCCTTTGCCCCGACCCGGAGATTCCCTACGTTCCTGCCTCCCTCTCCCAACACTTCCAGCCCCAGGGAGACTTCCTGCTGCGGGATAAGAGCTGAATTCCGCCACAATCCCTCTTTTTTCTTTTACACTTTCGGCCTTCCCCATCCCTTTCCTGGTTCTCCTTTTCCCACTCCTTCCTCCTTTCCCTGCCCTCCCCCTTCCCTCCCGTCCTGCTTTTCCCGCTGATCACGGAAGCTTCAAGCGCTCGATTCCCTTTTCCCGGCAGTTCCGATCTCCTGTTTCCCTTCCCGGATTTTTTCCCTGTTCTGGTGAGCTTTGGAGGCTTCTCGTGGGGTCACCAGATTCCTGGAATACCGGGATTCCTGCGGGCAGAGAGCGACGCTTCTCCTCCTCTTCCTCCTCCTCCTCCTCCTCCTCCTCCTCCTCCTCCTCCTCCTCCTCCTCCTCCGGCAGATCCAGCCCGGCCTTTCCCGGCCGGAGCGTTCCGGCCCCGGCGCTCTCGGCCTCCCTTTCCCGGGAATTCCTGCGTTCTCGGGGGATCTGCAGGGAATTCCGGCATTCCCGCGGGCTCGGCTCCGCCCAGCGCCGCTTCCCGGCTCGGTTCTGCAGAGGGGGAACAGCCCCGAGCCGCTCCCAGCAGGATCCAGCCGCGATTTCGGAGCTCCGGGGATGGTCGGGCTCACCCTTGTGGGTCAGGAAAACGCTCCCTGCCGGAATTCCAGGAGTTTTCGGGACGCTTTGATCCGTCCTCCAGCAGCTGCTTCCCGAGGATCCCCAGCTCCCGCCGGAGCCCCTGGAGGTGGAGGATTCTCGTGGAAAATGTGGATTTGGGGGGTTTGGAGTTGCGTCCTGCTCCGGCTGACACCAGGAAAATAATTCTCCAGAAGGAAAAAGCCAGTCAGGGATTTTCCAGCAAAGACTTTGGCTCTTCCCTCTTCTTCCCCAAAGGATCAAACCCAGCATGAGTTTGGGATTCAGGGAACTTTAGGAGGAAAAAAATCCAGGAAGGAGCAGTGGGAATACGAGGTGAGTTTTTCGTCTGGGAATTTTCTCACCATATCCCTCCAGGGATCCCAGGAAGGTTCTGGAGCAGGGATCCCCCTTGGGATCCCCCTGGGAGCTCTCCCCATGTTCCCAGGACTCTCTGGTTCCGTGGGGGCTCACTTGGGATGTTGGGTGAAAATGGAGCAATTTGGGGCAAAGGGAGGAGGGATGGGATGGATGGACCAGCCCCACATGAACGGGAATGTTGGAATTTGGGAAGCAGGATGAAGCCAAACGCCGCACCCGGAACACCACGATGCCACCCTGGGCGTTTGTTTTCCTGAACTTCCCCCAGCTCTGCTCTGAAAGTGCTGAAATTGGCTGAAGATCCCGTTTCAGCCCCTTCCTGGACACTCCTGCCCTGATTTTCCTGGATTTGGGGTTTGTGGGCAGGCGGGAGGCGCCACCCTGCGCCTTTTTTTTCACTTTTCCCTTTCTATTTCATCCCAAAGCCACCAGCACTTAGGACACAGCCTAAGTGCCAACGATTTGGGGAGAATTTGGGGGATTTTGTGGGGAGTTTGAGGGAAAATACGAGATTATTCCACCCAGTGTAGAATACTCAGTTCCTTGTTAATTGGTCACTAATTAAACCCCGCTGAGATCGCAGGAATGTGACTTGGGAAGGGCTGAGGAATGAGTTCACCCTTCCTGGCCCCCATCCCACCCTCTGGAATTCTTCAGGACCCCTCTGCCCCTGCCGAGTGCCGCTGGTTTTTCCCCAACCATCTGAAAAAAGGGGGATTTTTGTGGTGAAATCCTGTGGATTTGGCATCCAGAGGCCCTGGATACTGCACCTCCCCAACATTCTGGCTGACCTGGATCATCCTCAGATATTTCCCGTGGAATTCCCAGCAGGAAAAGCCAAAATGCGGCAGATTTTAATCCTACTCCAAATTCAGCTGTGGTTTCCCCTAACCAGGAGAATTTTCTGTCAGAAAACAGGATTTTGGAAATCCAGGGAGGATGCCAGCAGTGTCCTGGAAAGGTGGAAGGAGAGATCAGCCCAGGATGAGCAGGAAAAATGGGGAATATACAGAACTCTGACAGATTTTCGCTAGGGTTGAAGTGGATGAAGAGAAAAACTTTGTAATGGATCACTGATTTAAGGAGAAAACCTCAAAGGTTGGGAAAAAAACAGTAAGAAAAGCTTGGAAGCGATGGGATTCTGGAGCCTGGAAAATGGGATTGAGCTGAGGAGCTGGAAAAGAATGGGAGGAAACAGCAGGAAATTGGCACTGGGAAGAGCAGTGGAAGTGTGAAAAATGAACCTGCCCAGGATCCTCGGGATTTTGGGGCCATCCCCAGTGGGATTCATGGCCTCACTGGGATCACATTCCCAAAACCCTCCTCAGCTCGTTCCGGGCTTGGAAACTGCAGGAAAAACACGGAAAAACTGGGACTGAAATCAGCCATACCCTGGATTGTGCCCCACAGCACTGATCCTGGCGCTGGGATCGCAGGAAAAGCGAATTTTTTAATTTTTTAACTAGTTTTTAAAACCTGTTTATTGGTTCAGGTGAGGTAACCAATGGACGATTCTCATTTCCAAGTGGGAATTTCTGGCGTTCCTGGTGCTTCCAAGCTTGGACTTGGGGGAAAATGGGAAGTAATTGGATAAAAGTGGGGGATGTTGGACAGAAGTGGCTAGTGGATGGATAAAAGTCATTCCTGCAGCAGGGTTTTCAGTGCTGATCCCGTCCATCCCAACGTGTTTCATCCCAACAACATTTCCAATTTATTTCATGCTAACTGTGGGGTTTGGGCACTGATCCCATTCCCAGCGATGTTCCCCACTGTTAACACTGGATTTCAGGGGCTGATCCCGTTCCCAGGGCTGGATTTGGGGCTGATCCCATTCCCAGGGCTTGATCTGGAGGCTGATCCCATTTCCAGGGCTGGATTTCAGGGGCTGCTGCCGCTCCTGATGCCAGTTCCCATTCCCCTCACCCTAACCCCGGTTCTGGTCCCGTTCCCCTGCCCCAGTTCTGCCGTCCCCAGCACCGTGCCGGGCCATGTTCTCCTGTTCCCATTCCCTGACCTGGTTCCGGTGCCGTCCCCAGCGCCGCCCCAGGCCATGTTCTCCCGTTCCCGTTCCCTGACCTGGTTCTGGTTCCATTCCCTGATCCAGTTCCGGTTCTGGTCCCATTCCCTGACCCAGTTCCGGTGCCGTCCCCGTTCCCTGACCCGGTTCCGGTGCCGTCCGCAGCGCCGCCCCGGGCCATGTTCTCCAAGAAGAAGAAGCGCGTGGAGATCTCGGCGCCGTCCAACTTCGAGCACCGGGTGCACACGGGCTACGACGCGTCGGAGCAGCGCTTCACGGGGCTGCCGCGCCAGTGGCAGGGGCTGCTCGAGGAGTCGGCGCGGCGCCCCAAGCCGCTCGTGGACCCCGCCTGCATCACCCACATCCGCGGGGCCACCAAGGTGCGGGGCCGGGGGACCCGGGGGGCTGTGGGGCGGGGAGGGCGCGGGTCTGGGTTTGGGGTCTTGGAAGAACAGAAATTTGGGATCGTTCAATATTTGGGGCTTGTGGAGCAGGTAAGGGGGTGCCGGCCACTCTTGGGGCTCAAAAAGACAAACTGGGGGGAATTTGGGGGTCAGGGAGTATGTAAGGGGGTGCTGGACGTTCTTTGGGGTCAAACTGGGAGGAATTTGGGGGTCTTGGGGCAGGGAGATGATAATTGGGTTCCCCAGGACAGGGAATTCCCAGTGAGACCCTTCCCCACACTTGGAGCCAGCCCACCCCATGGGAACTTGGGGTCGTTCGCACCTGATCTCTTCCCTATTGTGTGTGTGTGTTCCCAGTTATATCCCTCATCCCCCCATTCCCACATCCCCCCATTCCCACATCCCCCCCCATTCCCACATCCCCCCCCACTCCCACATCCCCCCCCATTCCCACATCCCCCCCCACTCCCACATCCCCCCATCCCCACCTCAGTTCTGGTGTCCCCCAGCTCCCGCCCCATCAGACACCCCGGTATTTTGGGACCCTCCCAGCGAGGTTGGGCCCCAATACCTGCGGGGCACCCATGGTCATTTTGGGGCCCCCCCAGCCAAGCCCCCTCCCCTCTGCCCGTCCTGCCCCCCCTTGCAGCCATTCCATGTCATCTTTCTGTTGTTTTTTCGTTGTTTTTTGTTGTTTTTCCCCCGTTTTCCCCGCGTGTGCCCCCTCCCCGCAGCCCATCGTGCGCGGCTCCAAAGGCCCCCAGGATGGGACCCCCGGGGGCCGGGACGGGGCACTGGCGTGGCTCCTGGACGAGCTGGAGGCCGTGTCCGTGTCCCGCTCCAACTCCCTGCGCCGGGACAGCCCCCCGTGCGCCCCGGCCCCCGGAGAACGGGCTGGCCCCGGGAGCCCCCGCCCGCGCCCGGAGCCCGCCCGGAGCCGCCGGCAGCCGAGCCCCCGCCCCAGCCCCAGCGCCGGGAGGAGCCCAAAGCTGTGGCCGGCCCCCCTCCCCCACGCCCACCCCGGGGCCGCCCCAAGTCCAGCGCGGCCGGAGAGGGGCCCCGCGACCCCGGCCCGCGAGCAGCGCCGCGCTCGGGGCCGGACCTGCGGCCGCCGGACGCTCCCGGCGCTGGGCTGAAGACGGCGCCCGGACGCCCCTTCCACACCTTCCCCCGCGCTGACACCGACCCGGGCCGGGGCGGCGCTGCCCAGGTATAACGGGGACCCCCGGGCCCTTCCTCATCCTCCTCTTCCTCTCCCTGCTCTGCTTCCTCCTCCGGAGTGGGATCTCTGCTCCTCTTCCTCGCAGCTTCTCGC
This sequence comes from Muscicapa striata striata, assembly GCA_030060385.1. Classification (NCBI taxonomy): domain Eukaryota; kingdom Metazoa; phylum Chordata; class Aves; order Passeriformes; family Muscicapidae; genus Muscicapa; species Muscicapa striata. The sequence continues at coordinate 20,126 of JAREIS010000629.1, forward strand.
GCTCCGCTGGGATCAGCAGCAGCTTCCTCCCCTGGGCTCGCATCTTTGGCTCTGGAGCGGTTTCCGCCTCTTCTTTCGCTTCCTCTTTCTCGCTCTGCTTGTCCTGTTCTTCCTCAGAAGCGGCTCCTCTGCTCCTCTTCCTCGCAGCCTCCCACAGTCGGGAGGTGCCGGGGGGCCGCCTCCCCTGCCCAGTGCTGCCTCCTGGGCACCAGAGCAGTTTCCTCTCCTCTTCCTCCTCGGGAGCAGCTCCTCTTCCTCACATCCACCAGCTCCACGCTTCCTTCCTGGTGCTGCATCCGCGGCTCCAGGGTCTCTTCCTCTTCCTCGTCCCCTCTGTCACTCAGCCCTTCCTCCCGGCGCCGGCCCCCGCCATTCCTGTGGGAATTCCAGGGGGCTGACGCCGCTCTCTGCTGTCCCCGCAGGCCGAGCAGCGCCCGGGCCGCCCGCAGGAGCGTGAGGTGACCCCCAACGGGCCGCTCCCCGCCGCTGCCTCGCACGCGCCCCGGCCCCCGCGCCCCAAAGCCCCGGAGCCGCCGCCTCCCCTGGCTCCGCCGAGCCCCCGGCCCCACGCGCGCCCGCCCCGCGCCCGGCCCCCAGCGCGTGTCCCACGAGCAGTTCCGGGCGGCACTGCAGATGGTCGTGGACCCCGGTGACCCCCGCACGTACCTGGACAACTTCATCAAGATCGGCGAGGGCTCCACGGGCGTGGTGTGCATCGCCACCGTGCGTGGCTCGGGCAAGCTGGTGGCCGTCAAGAAGATGGACCTGCGCAAGCAGCAGCGGCGCGAGCTGCTCTTCAACGAGGTGAGGGTAGGGCAGGGAGCGTCCCTGGGGACCCCCGAGAGCCTCAGGGACCCTCGGGGGGGAACTTGGGGAGCCTCAGGAACCCCTTTGGATGCTCTCAGGACCCCCTTGGATCCTCTCAGGACCCCCTTAGGTCCCCTCAGAATTCTCAAAGCCCCTCAAGGGCCCCTTGGTGACCCAGCAGGGACCCCCAATGCCCTGGGGACACCGGGGGCAGTGCCAGGGTGCCACGGCCGTGCCCCCGTCTCCGCAGGTGGTGATCATGCGGGACCACCAGCACGAGAACGTGGTGGAGATGTACAACAGTTACCTGGTGGGCGACGAGCTCTGGGTGGTGATGGAGTTCCTGGAGGGCGGTGCCCTGACCGACATCGTCACCCACACCAGGTGAGCAGGGACGGGGGGGGCACGGGGGACAGGGAGGGGACAGGGCGGTGACGGGGCGGTGACAGGGATGTCACGGGTGCCGTGTCGTGCCCCCAGGATGTCGGAGGAGCAGATCGCCGCCGTGTGCTGCTCGGTGCTGCGCGCGCTCGCCGTGCTCCACGCCCAGGGCGTCATCCACCGTGACATCAAGAGCGACTCCATCCTGCTGACGCACGACGGGCGGGTAGGGACGAGGGGAAACCTCCCCAGCCCTGCCCTGGATCCATGGGGGTCCTGCCCTCACCTGCCCTGGCCCCCTCTGCAGGTGAAACTCTCGGATTTCGGGTTCTGCGCCCAAGTGAACAAGGAGGTGCCGCGCCGCAAGTCCCTGGTGGGGACCCCGTACTGGATGGCGCCCGAGCTCATCTCCCGCCTGCCCTACGGCCCAGAGGTGGGGCGGGGGGCTTGGAGCACTTCAGGGGGTCCTGGGGTGCACTAGGGGGTGTTGAGGGTGGGTTTCAGGGAGTTCTGGTGGGTGTGTGGGCCCCCACACTCATCTCCTGCCTTCTCTACCACCCTGAGCTGTTGTGCGGCGGTTGGGATGGATTTGAGGGTGCCCAGGGTGGGTTTGGAGAGCACAGGGTGGGTTTGGAATGGGTTTGAGGGTGCCCAGTGTGGATTTGGGGAGCACAGGGTGAGTTTGGAATGGGTTTAGGGTTGCCCAGGGTGGGTTTGGGGATACCCTGCGTATGTTTGAGGGGCTCCAAGGGGCCTCTCTTGTAGACCCCCCCATTCTGGAGGCTGTCTGTGTGGCAGGGGGGGCACAGAGTGCGTTTGAGGGGCTCCTTGGATGATCCTTCCCCCCTCACCCCCCCCAGGTGGACATCTGGTCTCTGGGGGTGATGGTCATTGAGATGGTGGACGGGGAACCCCCTTATTTCAACGAGCCCCCCCTCAAAGCCATGAAGCTGATCCGGGACAACCTCCCCCCCCGGCTCAAGAACGGCCACAAGGTAAGTCGGGGGGGACTCCCCCCCTTTCCTGGGGGGCTGCAGGGGGTGCCTGACGCCCCTGTGCTGCCCCCCCAGGTGTCCCCGTCGCTGAAGGGGTTCCTGGAGCGGATGCTGGTGCGGGACCCGGCGCAGCGGGCGAGCGCCCCGGAGCTGCTGCGCCACCCCTTCCTGGGGGTCGCGGGCCCCCCCGCCTGCATCGTGCCCCTCATGCGGCAGCACCGGCTGCGGTGAGACCCCCCTGCCCTGGGGGCCCCCGGGCCCCTCCTGCTCCTCCTCCTCCTCAGCAGCGCCCCCAAACTGGAGCGGGACTGGGATGTTCCTGGGCCCCCCAACCTGTACTACTGAGCTGGGGACCCCACAGCAGAGATTTTGGAAGGGTGGGGGGGGTGACGGCTGCCATCCCAGAGATTTGGGGGTGCAGGGGCTCGTCCTAGTCCCTCCTGCCTTTGGGACTCATTTTGGGGCATTTCCCCCTTTTTTTGTTTTTTTTAAGCCCCCTCTTTTCTACCCCCCCGGGCACTGGGGGTTATGGCCCCCCCTACATCTCCAGGAGAGGGGGTGGTTCCCAAAACTACAGCTCGCCCCCTCCCCACCACACCACACTACTGACTGGGAGTGTGTCCCCCTCCTGGGCCCTCCTCGCCTGTTTTTGTTGATTTGGGGTTTTTTTTTTTTGCTGGTTCCTTTCCCCCCGGAACTTTGCCCTGTCCCCCCGGTTTTTGTTTTTTAACAAAGAGATATTTATACGGTCGGGTTTTGTACCGGGGGGACACGGGGCCCCCCCAAATTACACGTGTCCTTTTGGAGCCTCTGTGTGCTGTGTGGTTCTTTGTGGGGGGGGTACACGTGCGGTGGGGGGCAAGGGGACACCCCTCCCCAATAAAGGACCCCCCAGTCAGGAGCTGCTGCTGCCTCAGGGCTTTATTGGCGGCACAGGGGGCAAGGGGCGCGGCTGTGGTGGCCAGTGACTCACACAGGGGGACGAGGGGCTCGTCCTCAGCGTGGCTGGGCCGGAGTGACTCACATTGGCCAACCTTGGCTTGGCTTGGCCCCTGGTGGTGGATCTTGGCCAGCGCTGACTCTCATTGACTCGTCTTGGCCAGCATCATCTTGGCTCACGTCAGCATCTCTTGGCTAATTTGGGCACGGTTTGGCTCACATTGGGTTGACCCACGGTGACTTGGCCCACGTTGACTCGAGTTGACCCACACTGGCTGATGCTGACCCACACTGGCTCACAGCACCTCCCGTGTCCTGGCGGTGTCACCCCCGTGTCCTGGCAGTGTCACCCCGTCCCCGGCTCTGCCGCCCCGCCCTGCGCTGCCGCTCACTTGCAGGTGCAGTAGTAGCCGCGGATCTCGTCGTTCCAGTTGCCGAAGAAGCCCCGGCGCACCTCCTGCAGCCGCGGCACCGTGCCGGCGTTGAACTTCTTGGAGTTGCCCTTCTTGGCCCGGCGGGACCACACGGTCAGCTCGCACCTGGTGCCCACCACGAGCGAGGAGGCGCGGCCGGACCAGCCGCGGGGCATGTAGGGCACGTCGCTGTTCGGCAGCACCTCCAGCACGTCCCCGGCGCAGCACTGGTCGTAGTAGGGGCTGTTGTCGGCGTAGAGCAGCGCGCACAGCCGCGTGCCGTTGACGGGCGCAGGTCGGCGGCTGCGGGCACTGCGCCTCCGCCCCCGGCCCAGCACGGCCACCGCGGCCACCAGCGTCACCAGCAGCGCCGACGCCATCGCCGTCACCTCCCAGGCCGGGCCGGGGCCGCCACGGGGCGGTTATAGCCCGGCCCAAGGCCACGGGGCGGGGCCCGCCTGGGAGGGACGCAGGTGTGGGGCAGCGCCCTGGGAAGGGACACAGGTGGGGCTGGGATGGGGAGGGGCTGCAGACACCCCTGACCATGGGGAGGGACACAGGTGTGGGGGGGCTGCAGGTGTGGGGGGGCTGCAGACACCCCCCGGCCATGGGAAGGGACACAGGTGTGGGGGGGCTGCAGACACCCCCTGGCCATGGGAAGGGACACAGGTGTGGGGGGGCTGCAGACACCCCCCTGGCCATGGGAAGGGACACAGGTGTGGGGCAGCACCGTGGGAAGGGACACAGGTGTGGGGGGCTGCAGACACCCCCCTGCCACGGACACAGGTGTCGGGGGCAGCAGACACCCCCTGGCCATGGACACAGGTGTGGGGGGGCTGCAGACACCTACGAACATGGGAGGGGACACAGGTGTGGGGGAACCTCCCCCTGGCTGCGCCCTCTGGAAGAGGGGAGCCAGGACCCCCCCAAATCTGCCGCCCCCCGAGGAGGGGGACACAGCGGTTGGGGATCCCCCAAAGTCTGCAGCCCCCACAGGATGGATCCAGGTGTTGGGGGCCGCTCACAGGAGGGGCCTCAGGCGTCGGGGACCCCCCACCCCAGAGAGGGCTCCAGGTGTTCTGTGCCCCCCTACCTGGGAAGGGACACAGGTGACCCCCCCCGGGCCCCCCCGCGGCCTCGGAGAGGGGGAGGGACCCAAGGCCGGGTGCTCTGTATGCAAATGAGGGCACAATTAGCGGGGGCTTTTGCTGGTGGGCCCCGCCCTCTATTTGCATATTCATAATCCCGTCCTGGCGATGACCATGGCAACCACAGGGGGCGGAGCTTGCCGCCTCATTAGCATAGCCATTGCCCGCCAACACTGCGGGGCTGGGGGGAGCAGATGGGACTGGGACCCCCAGGAAATGAACCCCCCCAAAAAGACAGAGGGAACCCCCAGTCAGAGCCCAGCCCCCCCCCCCACCATTCACACTCGTGTTTCTGCCCCGGGGGGGCCACAGGTTTTTAATGTAAAAACTCGTGTTAAACACTGCGGGGGGGGCCCGAGGGGGGCGGCTGGTGGGGGGGGGGTGTTTGGGGGTGGGGGGGAGATGGGGAGGAGCTGAGGCATTTAGGGGGGGAATGGGGCTGGGAGGGAAATGGGGGGACTGGAGCAGCCCCCCCAGGGTTATCCAGACCAGCCAGATAGGAACCCCCGGGTCCAGCTGGGAGGGGCAGAGGCCACGGGGGGGACACACGGGGGGTCCCCAGCCATCCGGGGGGCCCCCTCTTTTGCCCCCCCCCTCCCCACGAGAGGTTTTTCTTTTTGGGGGGGGGCTGCGGGTCTCGTGTCATCTGTGCAGAGATGTCGGGGGCGTGTGCGGGGTCCCCCCGGCCCGGCCGAAGGCACCGCGGGGGGGGCGGGCCGGGCACGCGCGGGGGGCGGGGGGGCACACGGATGTCGGGGCGCACGCACAAGTCCCAGGTGCGCATCTCGGAGCGGGGGGGGACGGGGACACGCGTGGGGCGGGACACACGCGAGTCCCGGGCGAGTGTCCGGCCTTTGGGGGCGCCACAGGTGTCCGGACACGCCAGGTGCGATTCCGGGCGTACGTGAGTCCCCGTGGGGGGGCGGCCGCTGTCGCCGTCCCTGTCGCGACCCCCACGCGGGGTTTTCGGGGGGAAAGGTTTGCATACAGGTACCCCCAGGGCAGATGGGGGGACACCTGGGGGGCTCCCAGTGGCAGCTGGTGGCACCCACGGGGGATCCCAAGTGGGTCCGGGGGGGCACCCGGGCGAATTTTGGCGCTCCCAGGACGCCCCCCCCCAAGAGCCGCCGAGACCACCCGGGGGAACCCCAAGGGGGGTCCGGGGAGGGTCCGGAGGGGTCCCGCCACCGCCCCCTTCCCCCCCGCTCCGGAGGATCTTCTCGAGAAGGGGCCGGGGGTGGGAATTCCCACCGCCCCCCTCACACGGTGCTCTCCAGCATCCAGTGGGTGCTGCCGAAGGAGGGGCGCAGGGGGGCCCCAGCGGGGTCCCCTCGGGCGCGTCCAGCCGCGGCAGGGACCCGTGGCGCCGCGGCCGCGCCCGCCGGGGGTAGCTGTGGCTGGGAAGAGCCCCCGCGCCCCCCGCCGCGGGACCCCCGACCCCCGCGGGCGGCGGCAGCGGCGGCAGCGGCGGCAGCTCGGGGTCTCGGCGGGCCGGGGCCGCCGTTGGTCTGCGAGCAGACGCTGGTGAGCGCGGGCGGGGGCGCCGCGCCCCCGCCGCCTTCCAGCGCGCCGTGAGGATGAGGATGAAGACGAGCACGGAGGCGGCGATGGCGGCGCCGATGACGATGATGACGGTGCCCCCCAAGAAGTGGGGCCGGGGGGGCGCGGCGCAGCCCGGGGGAGCGGCGGCCGTGGCGAAGGAGACGCAGCCGAGCGGGCGGGGGGCGGCGGGGGGGTCCCCGACCACGCGCAGCGCGGACACGCAGAGCTCGTACAAGCGCCCCGGAGCCAAATCCCGCAGCACGAAGGTGCGGCTGGAAGGGGGCAACAACCTGGGGAGGGGGCGAGGGGGAGTCGGGGGGCGAGGCGAGACCCCGGCACCCCCTTTCGTCCCCCCCGGGCCCAGGAGCCCTCAAAGACGCGCCAGAGCCCCTCAGGATTGCCCAAACGCTTGCGGATTCCCCCCCCCGAACACCTCGAAGACTCCCCAGAGACGCCCAGGACTCCCCGAGTGCCCCTAGGCCCTCCCCAGAGACCCCCTTCCCGAAGCCCCCCAGACATCCGGAATTCCCTTGATACCTCCACATCCCCTCTGAGCCCCCCCAATTCCCACCCGAACATCCTCCCCCAGAACCCTCCAAGACATCCAGACCCTTCCCAGACCCTCCCCCAGTTACCAAGGCCCCCAAATCCCATCGGAGCCCCCCCCCCAGACCCCCCTGGAGCCCCACAAGTCTCCCCGAGACCCACCGGACCCTCCCCAGCCCCCCCCCAGGGACGCCCCCGGCCCCCACCTGTAGACGAGCGCGTCGTCGGCCGAGCTGTTGTACTGGATCTGCACCATGCGCACGCCGGGCACGTGGCGCTGCGGCAGCCAGCGGATGCGCGCCGAGGACCCGGTCACCTCTGCCGCCACCACCCGCCGCTCCCCGGGCCCCCAGGTGTCATTGCCGCCCGCCTGCGCCATGTCCGAGGGCTCGGGCCCCGCCTCGGCGGCGGCCGCGCCGTCCCGTCCCCGCCCCGCGCGCGGCACCGGCAGCGGCACCACCACCACCTCGACGCGCGCGCCGCCCGCCCGCCGCGTTGGCGGCCACGCAGGTGAAGCCGCCGTGGTCGCGGAGCGTGGCCACGCGCAGCTCCAGCGAGCCGTCGGCGCCCACCGAGCGGCGGGAGCCGTTCTGCACCACGCGCCCGTCCGGGCCCAGCCAGTGCAGCGCGGGCGGCGGGTCCTCGACGGCGGCGCAGCCCAGGCGCAGCGGCTGCCCTCGGTGACGGCGGGCGGGTGGGCGGCGGCCGCGGTGACGGCGGGGCGCGGCAGGTCAGCTCCTCCTCGGGCACGGCGCCCAGCAGCCGCCCGGCCAGCGGGGCCGGGCGTGGCGCAGGTCTCCAGGCGGCCGGGCTGGCCGCGGCGCAGCCACAGCAGCTCGCAGTTGCAGTGCAGCGGGTTCCCCTGGCCGCCAGCGCCGGCCCCGGCGGCCCCGGCACTGGCGGCAGCGCCGCAGCCGGTTCGCGGTCAGGTCCAGGCGGGCGAGGCGCGGCAGCCGCGCCACGGCGCCCGGGGACGCGCTCCAGCAGGTTGTGGTCCAGCGTCAGCGTGGCCAGGCTGCCCATGGCGGCCACGGCGCCCCAGGGCAGCGGGCAGGTTGTTGTGCGACAGGTCCAGGTCCTCCACGGTGGCGGCGAAGGCGGCGAAGGCGGCGGCGGCTGATGGCGGCCAGCTGGTTGTTGGCCAGGATGAGGTGGCGCAGGCTCGCCAGCCCGCGCAGCTGCGGCCCGCTGAGCGCCGGCAGCCGGTTCCCGCCCAGGCAGTGCCGCAGCGCGCGCAGGTCGGCGAAGGCGCCGGGCGAGGCGGCGCAGCCTGCCTGGGCGACAGCGCCAGGTGCACCAGGCTGCTCATGTTGGCGAAGTCGGCGCGGCCCACGGCGCCGATGAAGTTGTCGGCGAGGCGCAGCTCGACGGGCGGCGCGTCCAGGCTGGGCGGCACGGCCAGCAGCCCGGTGCGGCGCACAGCAGCGTGGGGCTGGGCGCGCCGCGGGGCACAGGCAGCGCGGGGACAGCGCTGGGCGACGGGGGCGGCGCGCGCTGGGACCGGGACCCCGCGCCCGACACGGCCCCCAGCACCACCAGCGGCACCAGCAGCTTCGCCATCCCCCCGGCCGCGCCTGGGGAGCGGGAGAAACAACGGGGGAAATAGCGGGGGGAAACAACGGGGGAAATAGCGGGGGGAAACAACAGGGGGAAATAACGGGGGGAAATAGCGGGGGGAAACAACGAGGGGAAACGGGGTCACGGCGGAGCTCACTGGGAGCCAACGGATCCCATCGGTGCTGTCAGGCCCCGCCGGATCCCGTCGGATCTCCCAGGGTCCCATCCCATCCCTCAGGGTCCCACTGGATCCCCGTGCAGTGCCGGGAGATCCCAGGGATCCCGTCAGCTCCCACTGGATCCAGTGTGACCCCGGGGGTACCAGGACCCCCCACAGGACCCCGGGATCCCGTGAGATCCTCGAGGTCACCCCAGATCCCACCGGATCCACACACAGCACAGTGACACCAGTGAGATCCCAGTGACCCCAGTTATCCCAGACAGATCCCAGTTACCCCAGTCAGATCCCAGTGAGGTCCCAGAGATCCCAGTGACCCCAGTCAGATCCCAGTGACCCCAGTCAGATCCCAGTGACCCCAGACAGATCCCAGTTGTCCCAGTGATCCCGTTACCTCCTCTCAGGGCTCCATGCTGGTCCTGTCCCGGCGTCGCCGCGGGGCCTGTGGGAACAGGGGACAGGCCAGTATGGACCAGTGCAGGCCAGTATGGACCAGTACAGACCAGTATAGGCTGCATATCCATCAGTGCAGACCATTATAGACCCCTATCCACCTGTACGAACCAGTATGGACCAGTATAGGTTCACATCCACCAACATGGACTGGTACAGACCATTATAGACCAGTACAGATTCACATCCACCAGTATGGACCAGTATGGACCAGTCCAGCAGCACACAGCCCAGTATGGCCAAATCCAGCCCAGTTCAGCCCAGTCCAGCCCAGTATCCCCTGTGCACACCCCACAGTGTCCAGTCCAGGTTAACATGGCCCAGCACGGACCAGTACAGCCCAGTACGGTCCAGTATGGACCAGCGTGTCCCAGTATGGAGCAGCACAGAAGAGCACAGCCCAGTATGGGCCCAGTCCAGACCAGTACAGTGCAGCACCACACAGTAAAGATCAGTATATCCCAGTATGGCCCATCACAGCCCAGTATGGCCCAGTACAAAACAGTACATCCCAGTATGGCCCAGCACAACCCATGACAGTCTGATAAAGACACAACACAGCCCAGCAGGGTCCAGTACATCCCAGCATGGCCCAGTACATCCCAGTGCATCACCGTATGGCCCAGCATGGCCTAGTACATCCCAGTACATCCCAGCACGGCCCAGTACATCCCAGCACAGCCCAGTACATCCCAGTGCATCCCAGTACATCCCAGTACATCCCAATGCATCCCACGATGGCCTAGTACATCCCAGCATGGCCCAACACAACCCATGACAGACTGATAAAAACACAGCACAGCCCAGCATGGCCCAGTGCATCCCAGTATGGCCCAGTGCATCCCAATGCATCCCAGTGCATCCCAGTACATCCCAGTGCATCCCAATGCATCCCAGTACATCCCAGCATGCCCCAGTGCCTCCCAGTGCATCCCAGTGCATTCCAGTACATCCCAGTGCATTCCAGTACATCCCAGTGCATCCCAGTGCATCCCAGTGCATTCCCAGTACATCCCAGTGCATCCCAGCATGGCCCAGTGCATCCCAGTGCATCCCAGTGCATCCCAGCATGGCCCAGTACATCCCAGTACATCCCAATAAATCCCAGTATGGCCCAGTACATCCCAACACATCCCAGTACACCCCAATACATCCCAGTACATTTTAGTGCATCCCAGTGCATCCCAGCATGGCCCAGTACATCTCATCATGGCCCAGTACACCCCAGTACATCCCAGTGCATCCCAGCATGGCCCAGTCCCTCCCAGTCCCCCCCAGCCCCCTCCCCGCCGGTACCTGGGGGGGCTCAGCCCCCGGCCGCTCCCATCGCTGCTCCGGGGGGGGAGGGGGCGTCGGGCCTCGCCCTACCGGGGGGGCATCGGGGGGGGAGCGGGGAGGGGGCGGGGGGAACCGGGAACGGGGCGGGGGGGAGCGGGGAACCGGGCCCGGCGGCACCGGGGATGGGCAGAGGCGGCGGGGGGGGCACCGGGATGCGGGGATGGGATCCGGGGATGGGAATCGGGATTGGGGGAGCGGGATCCGGGATGGATGCGGGATCCGGGAATGGATCCGGGATGCGGGATTCGGGATCCGGGGATTGGTCGGGGGAGGGATCGGGGATGCGGGGATGGATCCGGGATGGATCCGGGGAGGATCGGGATGCGGGGATGGATCCGGGATGGATCCGGGGTGCGGGAGGGCCCCGGAGCGGCCGCCGGGCTGGGGGTGCCGGGGGTCCCGGAGCAGCCCCGGACCCGCCGCCCCGGAGAGGCCCCGGTGAGGCCCCGGTGAGGCCGCGGCCGCCGCTCGAGCCGCAGAACCGGCGGGGCGGGCCGGGCGGGGCCGGGGCGGGGCCGGGAGCGGCGGGGGGAGCGCGGGAGCACGGATGGACACACGGACACGGGGATGGACACAGGGATGGACACAGGGACACGGGGACGGACACGGGGATGGACACAGGGATGGACACAGGGACACGGGGATGGACACACGGACACGGACACAGGGATGGACACAGGGATGGACACAGGGACACGGGGACGGACACGGGGATGGACACGGGGATGGACACAGGGACAGAGGGATGGACACACGACACGGGGATGGACACAGGGATGGACACACGGACACAGGGATGGACACACGGACACGGGGATGGACACAGGGATGGACACATGGACACGGGGATGGACACACGGACACAGGGATGGACACAGGGACACGGGGATGGACACAGGGATGGACACACGGACAGAGGGATGGACACAGGGATGGACACACAGACACGGGGATGGACATAGGGATGGACACACGGACACAGGGATGGACACACGGACAGAGGGATGGACACAGGGATGGACACACGGACACGGGGATGGACACAGGGATGGACACACGGACACAGAGATGGACATAGGGATGGACACACGGACACAGGGACACAGCAATGGACACAGGGATGGACAGACGGACACAGGGGTGGACACACGGATGGACATAGGGATGGACACACGGACACAAGGACACAGCAATGGACACAGGGATGGACACACGGATACACGGACAGAGCCACAGACCCCCCCAGTCCATGCGACACCCCCGCGTGTCCCCTCGTTCTCCCCCACGGCGCCGCTCCGCCCTCCCATTGGCGCATTGGCGGCGGCGCCGTGACGCAGTGACGCAGAGTGCGTGTCGTGCGCGCTGACGTTGCGCGGCGGCGGCGGCGGCGGCTGCGGCGGTGGTGGTGGTGGTGAGTGAGGGGCGGCCGCGACCCCGGGACCCCGGGCCCGCGCGGATCCTCCCCGACACCCCGGGACGGGACCCCCGCGCCCTCCGGGCCCCCCGCGCTCCCTGGGCCTTCCCCGGCCCTTCCCGGGCCCGGCCCCAGCGCCTGGAACTGGCCCCGGCACCGCCGGGCCTGCGCCCCGCGCTGAGGGGAGAACGGCGGCGGCGGGGGCGGGGAGAGGGGGGAAGGGGCGTGCTGAGGGGGGCGGGGGAGCCCTATGCCGGTAGGGGGACACTGGGGGTCCGTGCACCGCTGGTGAGTCCCTGTGGCTGAGCGGGGGGGGGCTGGTCCGGCTTGGGAGCGTCCCCGGTCCCTTTTGGGGGTCCCTGTCACCGTGAGGGGTCCTTGTCCGTTTTGGGGGCGGTCCCTGGTCGCTTTTGGGGGTCCCTGTCACCGTGAGGGGTCCTTGTCCGTTTTGGGGGTGGTCCCTGGTCGCTTTTGGGGGTCCCTGTCACCATGAGGGGTCCTTGTCCTTTTTGGGGGTGCTCCCTGGTCCCCTCTGGGGGTCACTTGTCCCTGGTGGGGGCGGGTCACTGTCGCTGAGGGAGGATCCTTGCCGGAGGATCTTTGTTCCTCGCAGGGCTGAGGCATCTTCGGTCCCTTTATGGGGGTCCCTGTCACCCCGGGATGAGGGGAGGGTCTCTGTCCCGCGTGGCTCCCCCTATTCCTGGGGGAGATCTCCCCGTCTGGGGGTCCCGCCGCCCCCTGACCCCCTCTCCCCTCTCTCCGCAGGACCCTCCGGACCCTCTCCCGCACTCGCAGCCCGGGGGGGCCCCTCGGCACCCCCCGCCCGCACCCCCCATGCGCTGCCCGGCCCGGGGGGGCCCCCCCAACACGTGAGGGGGGGGCAGAGCCGCCTCCCCTCCCTCGGCCCCCGGCGCTGCCGCCCCCAGCCCAGCCATGATGTTCCGGGACCAGGTGGGGATCGTGGCCGGCTGGTTCCGCGGCTGGAGCGAGTGCGAGCAGACGGTGGCACTGCTGGCGCTGCTCAAGCGCGTCACCCGCACCCAGGCGCGCTTCCTGCAGCTCTGCCTCGAGCACTCGCTGGCCGACTGCCCCGACATCCACCTGCTGGAGGCCGAGGCCAACAGCGCCGGTGAGGGGGCTCAGGGCATCCCCGTGGGGTCTGGGGGTTTGTCTGGGGGGGATAAAGGGGGTTACGGGGGTCCCTGAGGGGTCTGGGGGGTGTTACAGGGGTCCCTGGGGTCCTTGTGCCTTCTGGGGTCTCAGGGGGGCCCAGCTCCCATCCCTGTGTGTCCCTGTCCCTGCTGACTGTGTGTGTCCCTGTTCCCATCCCCAGCCGCCATCTCACAGTGGCCCCAGGAGCTGGCAGTGGCCCTGCTGACCGTGTGTGTGTGTGTGTGTCCCTCTGTCCCCGCTGACCCTGTCGCTGTCCCCTCCCCAGCCGCCATCTCGCAGTGGCCCCAGGAGCCCTGTTTTCCCCGCCCCAGCCCTGCCCTGCCAGCTGCACCCCAGCCCCCTGAAGCGCTCGCTGGCCCTGGGGCCCGGCAGCCCCCAGCCCGGCCCGGGCGGCGACTGGGCGGGGTCGGGGCTCGAGACCCCCTGCGGGCGCGCCCCCCCCCCGCGGGGCCCCCCCGGCGTTCGGGGAGCACGCGCCGCTGTCCCCCCAGAGCAGCGTGGCCTCGTCGGGCAGCGAGCACACCGAGGAGCCCGGCGGGCGCAACTCCTTCCAGGAGGACGGCAGCGGCATGAAGGGTGGGCAGGGGGCTCGGGGGGCTGTGGGCGGCTCAGAGGGGGGCTCGGGGGGCCGTGCCGTCCCTCACGCCCCCCCTGCCCCCCCAGACGTCCCCTCGTGGCTCAAGAGCCTGCGGCTGCACAAGTACGCGGCGCTGTTCGCCCAGATGAGCTACGAGGAGATGATGACGCTGACGGAGCATCACCTGGAGTCACAGGTGAGCCCGGACTGGGCACTGGGGGGGACTGGGGGGGACTGGGCCCGTGTGGGGGGTGCGCAGTGTCCCCGGGGCTGTGCGTGACACCCCTGTCCCCTCCCCAGAACGTCACCAAGGGCGCCCGGCACAAGATCGCCCTGAGCATCCAAAAGCTGCGGGAGCGGCAGAGCGTCCTCAGGGCCCTGGAGAAGGTCACTGGGGGCACTGGGAGGGACTGGGAGGGACTGGGGGCACAAAGAAGGGACTGGGAGGGCACTGAGAGGGACTGGGAGGGACTGGCGGGGCACTGGGAGGCACTGGGGGGCACTAGGGGGGACTGAGGGCACTGGGGGCACTGGGCTGGTGTGGGGGGTCCCCAGTGTCTCTCAGTGTCACCCAGGGCTGGGAGGGGGATGGCTCTCGATGTCCCCAGTTTCCCTGGAGGTGTCCCAAATATCTCTGGGGGTGTCCCCAATTCCCCTGGAGGTGTCCCCGCCCCTCCCGGGGGTGTCCCCGCCCCTCCCAAGTGGGGGCCGTGCCCTGATGCCCCCTCCCCGCATCCCCTCTGTCCCCACAGGACATCCTGGAAGGGGGTAACCTGTGGACGGCGCTGCAGGAGCTGCAGCAGATCCTGGTGACCCCCATCAAGGCCTTCCGGCCCCCCCCGGCCGCGCCCCCGCCCCCCTCCGGGCCCCCCGGCCCCGCCCCCGACGGGAACCCCCCCGACGGCGAAGCCCCCGCGGCTCCCGTGCCCGACGGGGACATCCCGGGGCAGTTCACCAGGGTCATGGGCAAGGGTGAGCGGGGAGGGGGCAAATGGGGACACGGGGGGGCAAATGGGGCAGCCCGACCCCCCTGGGGTGCGCGGGGCGGGGGGGGGGCCCGGTTTGGGAGGGTTTGGGGTTTGGGGTTCAGAGTGGGGGTCTTGGGGGTGTTCTGGGGGTGTCCCAGGGGTTGGGGCTGGGGTTTGGGGCGGTTTTGGGCAGTTTTGGTGGTTTTTTTCCCAGTCGGCCCCCCGCAGTGTGCACCCATCTCCTGGGGGGGTTTGGGTCGGTTTTGGCTCAGTTTTGGCTCAGTTTTGGCTCAGTTTTGGTCAGTTTTGGGTTTTTCCTGCTCCCCCAGTGTGCACCCAGCTGCTGGTGTCACGCCCGGACGAGGAGAACATCACCAGTTACCTCCAGCTGCTCGAGAAGTGCCTGAGCCACGAGGTGCCCTGGGGGTCTGGGGGGGGTCCCGGGGGTCCCCGTGTGCCCCCCTGACCCCCCTGCCCCCCCTGCCCCCCCAGGCGTTCACGGAGACGCAGAAGAAGCGGCTCCAGTCCTGGAAGCAGCAGGTGCTGAAGCTGCTCCGCGCCTTCCCAAAAAAGGGGCCCCTGGACGGCCCCCCCGGATACCGGCCCCCCAAAAGGTACCTGCGGGGGTGGGGCAGCCCCCCGGGGCCCCCCCGCACCTCTGGGACCCCCCCAGAATCCCCATCCCCCCCTTTCTGCCCTGGGTGGGGTTTGGGAGCTGCTTGGGACCCTCCACCCAAAACTGGTCAATTGGCCCCTCCCACCCCAATTTTGGGGGGTCTGACCCCCCCCCCCCATGTGTGGAGCACAATCCCCAGTTTGGGAGGGCTCAGGGACATGCCCAACCCCCAAAATTTGGGGGGGTTTGGGGTAATTTTGGGGCAATTTGGGGCATTTCTGCTCCTCCCTCCAGGCACTTTTTGGGGGGGGGACAAAGGCCCCCCCCCAACCCCCCCAATTCCCAGTTTCCCTTTCTCCCCAATTTGGGGGGGTCTCCCCTGTTCTGGGGGGGGGCTCTGGGGGTCTCCCGGGGGTCTCAGCCCCCCCTGACCCCCCCTTTCCCCCCCCAGCTGGGCCTTTGGCTCCAACTCCCTCCCCATAGCTGGCTCTGTGGGGGGGGGGCGGCGGGGGGGGGGCCGCCCCTTCGCGCTGCCCCCCCGGGCCCTGCCCCCCCCCGCCCGCCTGGGGCTGCTGGGACCCCCCGGGGGGGCCCCCGCCCCCAGAGCCCCCCTGGGAGCGCCCCCCCTGGGCACGCAGGGACGGCAGGTGGGTCTGGGGGGGATTTCGGGAGAATTTGGGGGAGGGTTTCAGGGGGGAGATGGAGGTTTGGGGTGGGGATTTTGGGGGAGGATTCTGGGGGGGGTGGTTTGGCGGTGGATGAGGATTTCTGGGAGGTTTTGGGGGGATTTTGGGGAGGTTGGAGGGGGAGGATTTTAGGGTGGAGATGAGAATTGGGGAGGGATGATTTTGGGGATGATTTTGGGGGGATTTTGGGGAGGTTGGAGAATGATTTTGGGGGGATTTTGGGGAGATTTGAGGGTGGTTTTGGGGAGGTTTGAGGGATGATTTTGGGGAGGTTGGAGAATGATTTTGGGGAGGTTTGAGAATGATTTTGGGGAGGTTTGTGGGATGGTTTTGGGGCGGTTTGGGGATGATTTTGGGGGCATTTTGGGTTATTCTGGGGGGACACACCTGCCTGTCCCCGCCCGGTTTTATCCGGGCTGGGGGCTCCCCCCTCCCCCTGGAGACCCCTGGGGGGGCTCCCCCCTTTGGGGGGCGCTGCCCCTCCCTGACGCCCCCGTTGCCCCCCAGAGCCTGTGGTTCGGGGCCGGGGGGGGCGCGGGGGGGTCCCCGGGGGGCCGCGGGGCCGTGCAGAGAACGCACTCGCTGCCCGTGCACAGCTCGGCGCTGCTCGCCTTCCCCCAGGGTAACAACGGGGAGGGGGCGGGAAACGGGCGGGGCGGAAATGGGGAGGGGGCGGGAAATGGGCGGGGCGGAAATGGGGAGGGGCGGGGAAATGGGCGGGGCGAGAATGGGGAGGGGGAGATGGGGGCTGAAAATGGGGAGGGGGGGAATAGGGGGGGGAGAATGGGGAGACCAAAAAATGAGAGGGAGCCCAAAAATGGGGGAGAGCCCAAAATTTGGGGGAGAGCCCAAAATGGGGGAGTCCAAAAATGGGGGGAGTCCAAAAATGAGGGGGAGCCTGAAAAATGGGGAGAACCCAAAAATTGGGGGAGGACCCAAAAATGGGGGGAGCCAAAAAAACAGGAGGAAGTTCCTGTGTCGGTGTCTGTGGGGTGGGGTTGGGGGCGGGGTTAAAGGGGTGAAGAGCACCCCAGAAATGGGGAGGGGGACCCCAAAAATGGGGAGGGGCACCCGAGAAAGGGGAGGACCCTAAAATGGGGAGAGAGACCCCAAAATGAATGGGGGGATCCACTCCAGGAGAGGCTGGGGGGGCTCAGGATGGTGGGGGTCGGGTGGTTTTGGGTCTCCCCTGACCCTTTTTTGGTCCCCCCAGAGTGTCCCCCCCCCGGGACTGACCTGGAGATCAACCCCACGCTGGAGTCGCTGTGTCTGAGCATGACGGAGCACGCGCTGGGGGGTAGGACAGGGACACTGGGGACAGGGACGGGGGGACAGGGACAGGGACGGGGGGGACAATGGGGACATTGGGGGGACAATGGGGACAGGGACAGGGGACAGGGACAGGGACGGGGGGACATTGGGGACAGGGATAGGGGACAGGGACAGGGACGGGGGGACAATGGGGACATTGGGGGACAATGGGGACAGGGACAGGGACGGGGGACAATGGGGACATTGGGGGACAATGGGGACAGGGACAGGGGACAGGGACAGGGGGATATTGAGGGGGACGTTGCGGACAGGGACATGGACATTGTGGGGACAGTGGGGACGGAGGGACTGGGACAAGGACATTGCGGGGACAGGGGGACATTGGGGACAGGGATAGGGGAGAGGGGCAGGGGGACGGGGGCACTGGGACAGCGGACAGTGGGGGACAGGGGGACATTGGGGACAGGGGGACATTGGGGGACAGGGGGAGACATTGGGGGACGGGGGGGACAAGGACAGGGGGACATTGGGGACAGGGAGAGGGGCAGGGGGACGGGGGCACTGGGACAGCGGACATTGGGGGACAGGGGGACATTGGGGACAGGGGGAGACATTGGGGGGACGGGGGGGACAAGGACAGGGGGACATTGGGGACAGGGGGACGGGGATAGGAGGACATTGGAGGGGCATTGGGAACATTTTGGGGGGACAGGGGAACATGGGGACAGGGCCACCCGGGGGGGGACAGGGCTGGCACGTGGGGACACGGTGGGGGTAGGGGGGTTTGGGAGGGGCTGAGGGGAGGGACAAGGGCAGGAATTTGGGGGCACAGAGGGACCCCGGGGGGGTTTGGGGACCCCCCTGACCCCCCTTTCCCCCCCCCACAGACGGCACAGACAAAACCTCCACCATCTGATGGCGCCGCCGCCCCCTCCCCAAAATGGGGGGGCGCCTCCTTAACCCCGCCCCCCCGCCCCAACCCCCCTGGGGGGGTCCCAAAAACACCGAGGGGGGGGGGCAGACCCCCTCCCCTCCCCCCGCCGGGGTTTTGGGGGGTCCCCGGTGAGGGAGGGGCTCCCCCAGGCCGATGACCTCGCAGGGGTCGGGGGGGGCCATGACACTACAGGGGGGGAGGGGCTTTTTTTGGGGGGGCAGCGGTGGGAGGGTTTTGTTCCCCCGTTTTTAAAGATCCCGGGATTTGAGGGATTTGTGGATTTTATTTCCTTTTTGCGTTGGTTTTTTTCTTTTTTTTTTTTTCTGGTTTGTTTTTTTTTTTTTTTTTGCCTCTTTATTATTATTATATTATTATTAATTAATTATTTCTCTCCTGGCCCCCGCGGGGGGGGGAGGGGGGGACGATGACACCCACCCCAAATTTAGGTACAACACCGCCCCCCGGGTGGGGGCACCCCGGCCCCCCTCGGTACAGCCCTTCCCCCACCCGCCCCTCCCCCCTCCTCTGTAGCGCCGCGGCCCCAGAATAGAAAAACAAAAATCGTTATTTTAGATACATTTTATTATGAATCCTTTTGTTATGATATGGCTGGTAACCATTGACCTTATTAAACACAAAAACCGCAAAAACCGCCCCGAGCCGCCGCTTCTTGGCCCCGCCCGGGCCGGGGGGATGCGGGGGGATTTTGGGGTGGGGGATTTTGGGGTCACCCCCTCCTCACTCGCTGGAGGACTCGGAGCCATCGCTGGCACTTTCCTCCTCCTCTTCCTCCTCCTCCTCCTCCTCCTCGCTGGGGGTGAGCTGGGGACTGCGGGGCGCCGGGCCCCCCCCCTCGCTGCCTTCCTCCTCCTCCTCTTCCTCCTCCTCCTCTTCCTCCTCCTCCTCCTCTTCCTCCTCGTCGTTGTCGCTGCCGAAAATCTCCTCCTGGTCCCGGGCGGCCCGAGCGGCGTCGCTGCCCCCCCTGCGGCCCCCCCGGGCGCCTTCGGCCTCCTCCTCCTCCTCCTCCTCGTCCTCGCTGCGGGCGGAGCCGCCCCCGCGCTCCGAGCCCGACCCGGAGCCTTCGGCCTCGTCCTCCTCGCTCTCGCTGCCCTTGTCCCGCTCCTCGTCTGCTGGGGGGGTTGGGGGCGCTCAGAACGGGGGGAGGGGGCACGGGGGGGTTTGAGGAGGGGGATTTGGGGAGGGGGAATTTGGGGAGGGGGTTTGGGGCCCGAACCCGATCCCGGCGTTTCCTTCTCGGCCTCCATCTCCTCCTCCTCCTCCTCCTCGGGCTCGTGGTTCTCCAGCTGCGCCCGCCGCGCCTCCTGCGGGGAGAGGGGGGTCAGGGGGGTCCTGGGGGGGGGTCCGGGGGGTCCTGGGGGGCCGGGACCCTTCCCCAAATCCCACCTGGGCCTCGAGCTCCTTCTCGTTCATGTCCCGGTGTTTGACCACCAGCACGGCGTTGGTGCCCGACTGGACCCCGGCGCGCGCCCGGCGCTTGCTCAGCCGGACCCTGGGAGGGGCAGGGGGATCAGAGGGGGTCAGGGGACCCCCCAAAACCTCGAGGGACACTGAGGGACACCTTGAAACCCCGAGGGACACACCAAACCCTGAGGGACACCCCAGGGATGTCCCCACAGCCCCCACACAGCCCCAGGGACCCCCAAAGGACCCCCCCCCAAACTCTCAGAGACCACCCCCCAAACTCCCAGGGACCCCCCCCAAACCCTCAGGGGCATCCCCGGGACCCTCAGGACACCTCGAGACCCCTCTGGACACCCAACCAGTGCCCCCAGCACCGACCAGGAAATCTCCCAGCACCACAAACAGCGACCTGGGAGAGCTCCCAGTCCCTCCCAGTCCCTCCCAATGTCCCCCAGTCCCTCCCAGTCCCCTCCAGTCCCTCCCAATGTCCCCAGTCCCTCCCAGTCCCCTCCAGTCCCCTCCAGTCCCTTCCAGCCCCACCGTGTCTCCAGCTCATTGTAGTAGACGCCGTCGCCCTCGCGGAAGATGAAGAAATAATTCTCCTCGTAGCCCTTGCTCGCCTTGTTCTTCACGTTCCAGTTGTACTCCCGGGCGATCTTGTAGTCGTACCTGGGGGTGGCCACACGGGGGAGCAGCTCAGGGACCCCCCAAAACTCCCCCAAATCCCAGATTTCTGCCCCAAAACCTCGCAGAGCTTCGGGATTGTCGGGTTCGTTCTCTGCGAGGATTTCGGAGCTCAAAACTCCCCCCAAAGTCCCCACGAGGGCCACAGGGGAACCCCCAGGCCCAGGGACCCCCAAAACCTCAAGGACGCCCCCAAAATCTCAAGGACCCCCCAAGGACCCCCCAAAATCCAATTTCCTCCCCGAATTCCCCCAGGATTTGCTGGGTTTTCTTCATTTCCCAGGGAAATCTCAATAAAACCTTAAACGCGCCGCTCCCATTTTTTTTAGGATTTTCGTGGGACTCCCCCAGGTTTTTGGGGTCCCCCCCAGGATTTTGGGGCCCCCCCTTACACGTCCTCGGGGGCGTAATCCACGTCCTCCTCCTGGTCCCGCTTCCGCTTCCGCAGCGTTTCCTCCACGGGCAGGAAATAAGCGACGAACTGGTTCCCCTCCTCATCCATCATCCCCCTGCAGGCACCAGGTCAGATTCTGGGGGCTCCCGGGGGATTTTGGGGTCCCCGGGGGGGGTTTGGGGTGCCTGGGACCTGATCATGGCCTGGGACATCATCTCCAGAGCCGCTGCCCCCGACGTGTCCTTGGGCGCCGGGTCTGAGTCGAAAATGACTTGGGCACAGGGGTTGATCCACATCTGGGGAAATGAAGGGGAAATAGAGGGGGAATGAGAGGGGAAATAGAGGGGGAATGAGAGGGGAAATAGAGGGGGAATGAGAGGGGAAATAAAGGGGAAAGGGAAAATGGGAGGGGGAAATAAAGGGAAAATAGAGGGGGAATAGAGGAGAGATGAGAAGGGAAATGAGAGCAGAAATGAGAGGAGAAATAAAGGGGAAAGGGGAAATGGGAGAGGAGTAATAAAGGAGAAATAGGGGGGGAATGAGAGGGAAAATAAAGGGAAAATGAGATGGAAATGGGGAAAAAGAAAGAGAAAATGGGGAAAAACAAGAGAAAAAATGGGAAAAGTGTGAGAAAATGAGAAAAAAAACCGGGAAAACAGGAAAAACAAGAGAAAAAAGTGTAGAAAATTGAGAGAAAAAAATGGGGATGATATGGGGGGTGGGTGGGGGAAGAGGAGGGAGGGAGGGAGGGAATGGGGGAGTGAGATAAAAATGCGGGGGGGGAAGGGGGGGAATTGGATTTTGGGGGAAGGGGCTGGGGGGTCCCCAAACCCACCTTGAAGTCGGGGAACACAGGCATCACCTCCAGGGGGGTCACGCGGGGTTTGCTGTAGTGCTGGGTGATCTGGGGGAGGGGGCTCAGGGACCCCCCAGGACCCCCAAACCGCCCCAGGGAGTCCCCAAAAACAGCCCCAAAAAACCCCAAAATCCGCCCCAAACTCACCCCAAAACCGCCTGCAAACCCCCCAAACTTCCCCCCCAAAATCCTCCCCAAAATCCACCCCAAACTCACCCGCAAAAACAGCCCCAAAAAACCCCAAAATCCACCCCAAAACCCACCCCAAACCCACTGAAAACCCCAAAAACCCAAATCCAAACTCACCCCAAAAACCACAAACCCCCAAAACCAAACTCCTCCCCAAATAACCCCTAAAATGATCCTCAAACCTACCCCCACAAACAGCCCAAAAACCCCCAAATCCCCCAAAACTCCCCCCAAAATCCCCCCAATCCCCCCAATCCCCCAACACCCCCACCGCTTTCTGTGCGTCCTCGAAGGTTTTCTCGATGGCGGCGATCTGACTGTCCCTGTCCTTGTAAATCTCCTCCTCTGTGAACTGCTGCTTCACCGACACCCCGATCCTGCCAGGGCGCCCCCAAAATCACCCCCAAAACCACCACAGGGCACCCTCAGAATCAGCCCAGGATCACCCCCAAAATCACCACAAAGCGACCCCAAAATCACCCCAGGGTCACCCCCAAATCACCCCCAAAACCACCACAAAACACCCCCAAAATCACCCCCACAAATCACTCCATAAACCCCCCCAAAGTCACCTTAAAACACTGCCCAGAATCACCCCAAAACACCCCCAAAATCATCCCAAAGTCACCCCAAAACACTCACCAGAACTGCCCCAAAACGCCCCAAAACACAGCGAAAAATGTCCCCAAAGTCCCCCAAAACCCCCCCAAAAAAAAACCCCAAACCCCCTAAAATCCCCCAAAAATGCAAAAAAAAAAACCCCCAAAATCCCCCAGACCCCCCAAAATCCCCCAAATCCCCCAAAATCCCCCCCAGCCCCTCTGCACTCACTTGACCTCGGGTTTCTCGTTGCTCACGCCGTAGCGGTTGAACTCGGTGGAGATGTACTCGGTCTTGCGCATCCAGGGCACCACCTTGGCGTGCTGCTGGGACCTGCGCCCAAAACACCCCAAAATCCGGGATGGGGGACCCCAAAAACGGGATGGGGGACCCCAAAAACCCCAAAATTGGGATTGGGAACCCCAAAAAACCCCATAAACCCCAAAATGGGTTTTGCGCATCCAGGGCACCACCTTGGCGTGCTGCTGGGACCTGCGCCCAAAACACCCCAAAATCCGGGATGGGGGACCCCAAAAACGGGATGGGGGACCCCAAAAACAACAGGAATTGGGGTCTGGGGTTCTGGGGACCCCCAGACTTGGGCTCTGGGCAGTTTTTGGGGTTTAGGGCAGTTTTAGGTCTCAGGGCAGTTTTTGGGGCTCAGGTCAGTTTTGGGGTTCAGGGCAGTTTTTGGGGTGCCCGTTGGGGTCTCACCTCTTGGAGCTCGTGGGGGCCTGGATCTCCTCCTCCAGCAGCTTCTCATCAGCGGGGTCCAGCAGCACTGGGGGAATTGGGGTGGGATCACCCGAAATTGGGGGGAAATCACCCAAAATCGGAGTGAGCCCGCAAGATTTGGGAGGTCAGGGCCGGTCTGGAGCCGCCCCCAGATCTGGGAACCCCCAAAAATCCCCCAGGGAACCACTCCCAGACTGGGGGAGATTTGGGATTTGGGGGCTCCTGGGGATTTGGGGACGGGGCTGGGGGATTTTGGGGGCGAGCCTGGGGCTGTCCCAGGGGGATTTTGGGATGGTTTGGGGATGGTTTTGGGGTGATTTTGGGGTGATTTTGGGATGGTTTTGGGGTGATTTTGGGATGGTTTTGGGGTGTAGCTTTGGGATGATTTTGGGATGATTTAGGGATGATTTTGGGATAATTTTGGGATGATTTTGGGATGGTTTCAGGATGATTTTGGGGTGATTTTGGGACAGTTTTGGGACGGTTTTGGGATGATTTTGGGGTGATTTTGGGACGGTTTTGGGACGGTTTTGGGGTGATTCTGGGATGGTTTTGGGCCCCTGCTCTCACCCCCCGGGTCGATCCGGTACGTGTCGGGGTTGATGAGGTCGATGGTCACGCCCAGGTCGGGCTCGGTCAGCAGATCGTGCTTGTGCTGCTTCTCCAGGGACGTGGCCTTGTACTGCACGAACCTGGGGAAAAAAACCCCAAACCACCCCAAATCACCCCAAAAACCAGCGGGTCAGCCCCAAACTCACCCCAAAACCAGCCCAAACCCCCCAAACCCCCTCACCCCCCCGGCCCCCCTGCAGGGGGTGACCCCCAGCCCCTCGCCCCCCCGCACCTGCTCTGGTCGAAGGGGTACGTGATGAATTTGGGGTCGAACGGGATGTCCGGGAGGCTGTTGCAGAACTTGACCCGGCAGACGATCCCGGACCTGCGGCGGGGCGGGCTCGGGGTCCCGGGCCGGGCTCGGGGTCCCCGAACCCGCGGTTCACCCCAAAAACGGGGCAGGGACCCCCCAGAATCCCTCCCCACCCCCCCACTCACCTCTCGGGGAGGGTCCGGTGCGAGCTGGGCCTGCGGGGACGGGGGGCGCGTCATGACGTCACCGCGGACCCCCTGAACGCTTCCGTGACGTCACGGGGGGACCCCGTTATTTGCCCCCACGCCTCCCACCGCGGGGATGACGTCACGGGGGAACCCCCCACCCCCCCCACCACCGCGGGCGGCTCCCCCCATTCGGCGTGACGCATGGTGACGTCACGGAGGTGACGTCACGGCCGTTACCGGTGTCCCGGCTCATCGCGCTGCGCCTGCGTCTGGATGGTGGGCGCCATGGCTAGCCGCTACTCCCGCTGCGCGCGGCGCCTCCCGTTGACGTCACTTCCGCTGCGCGCCGGAAGTCACAAGCAGCATGGCGGCGCCGCCGCCGCCTCCGGCCGGGCCGGGCCCGGGGCCTCCGTCAGCGCCCGCGGGGCCGGGGCCGGCAGCGGGGCCCGGAGCGGGGCCGGGGCAGCCCCGGAGCTCCGCAGGGCCCGCGCTGCCCGCGCAGGCGGCGGCGGCGCAGGCGCAGGATTTCGATCCCGTCCAGCGCTTCCGGCTCCTGCTGCCGCAGCTGAAAGAGAGCCTGCAGGTGGGCGGGGCCTCGAGAACCGGCGGGGTTTGCCGCCGGGAACGGGCGGGGTTTGCCGCCGGGAAAGGGCGGGGTTTGCCGCAGAGAATGGGCGGGGATTGCCGCAGGGGGCGGGGTTTGCCGCCCGGAAAGGGCGGGGTTTGCCGCGGGGAAAGGGCGGGGTTTGCCGCAGAGAACGGGCGGGTTTGCCACCGGGAAAGGGCGGGGTTTGCCGCCGGGAAAGGGCGGGGTTTGCCGCCGGGAAAGGGCGGGGTTTGCCGCCGGGAACGGGCGGGGTTTGCCGCCGGGAAAGGGCGGGGTTTGCCGCCGGGAACGGGCGGGGTTTGCCGCCGGGAAAGGGCGGGGTTTGCCGCAGAGAACGGGCGGGGTTTGCCGCAGGGAAAGGGCGGGGTTTGCCGCAGAGAACGGGCGGGGTTTGCCGCAGTGAACGGGCGGGGTTTGCTGCGCTTTCCCCCCACCCCCGTGTTGCCCTGTGATCCCCCCGTGTCCCTGTCCCTGACACAGACCCTGATGAAAGTGGCGGCTCAGAACCTGGTGCAGAACTCCAGCATCGACAACGGGCAGTGAGTGTCCTCCCAGTGCTCCCCCACTGCCCCCCGCCATCCCTCCCAGTGCCTCCAGTCCCTCCCAGTGCCCCCCCAGTCCCTCCCAGTCTCACCAGCTCCTTGCAGGAAGAGCGCTGACGGGGTCCTGCAGCGCTTTGACAAGAGCCTGGAGGAGTTCTACGCCCTGTGTGACCAGCTGGAGCTGTGCCTGGTGAGACACCCCCAAAATAACCCAAAAATAACCCCTCAAGGCCTTCCTGAACCCCCCAAATCCGCCCCAGATGACCCCCCCGTGTCCCCCCGCAGCGCCTGGCCCACGAGTGCCTCTCGCAGAGCTTCGACAGCGCCAAGCACGCCCCGGCCCTGGTGCCCGCGGCCCCCAAGGGCGAGGGGGGCCCCGGGGGGGCCGAGACCCTGCCCTACACCCAGTACCTGCCCCTGATCAAGGCGCAGATCGCGGGCGCCAAGGACATCCACAACGCCCTGCTGGAGGGCACCAACAAGATCACGGGCAGGCTGCCCCCGCCGGGGGGGCCCTGAGGGGTTTGGGGGTCACTGAGGGGTTTTGGGGGGGTCCTGAGGGTTTTGGGGGGGTCTGGGGGGTTTTGGGGATCACAAATATTCTAGTTTTAGGGGGTCTGGGGGTTTTGGGGATCACAAATCCTCCGGTTTCAGGGGGTCTGGGGGGTTTTGGAGGTCACAAATCCTCTGGTTTTGGGGGGTCTGGGGGATTTTGGGGACCACAGATCCCCTCCCGGAGGGGGGGGGGAGTTCCAGGATGTTTCTGGGGATTGAGGGCGATCCCAGCAGAGCATTTTGGGGGTGACCCCCCCACTCAAGCAAGGGGGATTATTGGCGAGGCGAGTGGGCGGTGCTGGGCTCAGGAGTTTTGGGGTAAATGTTTGATTTTTGGTAAATAAACCTGTGTTTTGTGATATTGGCTGTTAGGTTTTCTGTGTGTGACGTCACGAGGGGGAGCGTGGGAACGAGCCCGGGAGAGGGGAGGGGGCTGGCGGGGATTCGCGGTGACGTCAGAGAAAAAAAATCCCGCACGTTTTGGGCCTCTCGAGCCGCCGTACGAGGCCGCGAAGTTTCGGGAGAGGGGGGCGGGAGGTCTCGCGAGAGCGACGCGGAGCTGCGGCGCTTCGGTGCCGGGAGCGGGGCTGGGAGTCGCGACCGCGACAGGAACCGGGGACCGCGACACGAACCGGAAACCGGGGACCGCGACAGGCCCGGCAGCGGCACCGGCATCGGGGGCGGCGCCGCGAGCGGCACCGGGAGCGGAACAGGCGCCAGCGGGGCCGGGCCCGGCCAGACCAGGCCGCGGCTGAGGGAGGCGGCGGCGGGAGAGCGGCGGGAGCGTCCCCGGAGCCCTCAGGGGGCCGCAGGGGCTCCTTGACCTCCTCAGAACACCCCAAACCCCCCGTGCCGCTCCTAAGAGCTGCCAGGGCTCTCCCGACACCTCCGGGAGCCCCAAAACCCCTCAGGACACCCCCAGAGCCCCCCGAGCCCCCTCAGAGCCGCCGCCATGTCGGACAGCGAGGACAGCAACTTCTCGGAGGAGGAGAGCGAGCGCAGCAGCGAGGAGGGCGACGAGAACGAGGTGAGGCCGAAGGCTTGGGGGAGCCGGGGATTTTGGGGGAGAGCCGGGGGTTTTGGGGTTTTTTTGGGGGGGATTCCTGACCCCGAACCCCCCCAGGCCGAGGAGCAGCGCGGGGGGGGCAGCGGGAAGGAGGAGGCGGAGGAGGAGGAGGAGGAGGAGGAAGAGGAGGAGGAGGAGGAGTACGATGAGGAGGAGGAGGAGGAGGAAGACGATGATCGGCCGGCCAAGAAACCGCGGCACGGGGGGTTCATCCTGGACGAGGCCGGTGAGCGGCGGGGCGGGGGTTTGGGGGGGGATTTGGGTTTTTTTTGGAGAGTTTGTGGTGGAGGATTTTAGGGTTTTTTTTTTAGGAGGGTTTGGGGGGGTTTGGGTTTTTTTTGGCCGGATTTTGGGGTTTTTTTTGGGGGGGGATTTTGGGGTATTTTTGGGGGGGGATTTGGGGTTTTGGGGGTTTGGGGGTCTGCAGCCCCCTGACCCCCCTCCCCTGTGCCCTGCAGATGTGGATGATGAGTACGAGGATGAAGATCAGTGGGAGGACGGGGCCGAGGACATCCTGGAGAAAGGTGGGGGGGGCTGGGGGGGCTCTCCCCACCCCCGGGGGCTGCGGGGAGGAGGGGGAGGGGAACCCTGCATGGGGGGTCCCTGCTCCCCCAAAACCCCCAAAACTGCCTTTTCCTGCCCCAAAACACTTTTTCCCTAAATCCCTGCTTTCTCCTCAAATCCCCATTTCCCCATATCACCTTTTCCCTAAAGTCCATTTTCCCCTTCCCAAATCCCTTTTCCCCCAAAATCTCTTTTCCCTGAATTCATTTTTCCCCCCCAAATTCCTTTTCCCCAAATCCTCTTTACCCCTAAATCCCTTTTCCCTGAATTCCCTTTTCCCCCCCAAATCCCTTTTCCCCAAATCCCCATTTCCCCCCTAAATTTCCCTTTCCCCAAATCCCTTTTATCCCCCCAAATAATTTTCCCCTAAATTCCTTTTTCCTCCCAAATCTCCTTTTCCCCCAAATTCCCGTTCCCCAAATCCCCTTTCCCCCCCAAATCCCTCCCCTTCTCCCTTTTCCTGGGGTCCCCACCCCCCTTTCCATCTCATCTGCTCTTGCCTGGGGTTTTTCTGTTGCTTTTTTTTTTTATTTTAATTTCCCCCACCCCCGATTCTGCCCCTCCCGGTTTTGCTGTCGATTCACCTCATCCTCCACCGTCACCTCCTCCCCGGGGCAGAGGAGATCGAAGGTAAGAGCCCCCCCATTCCCCAAATTCCTGCAGTTCCCTCCCAGCCCCCAGACCCCCGTCCTGACCTTCCTCTGCCTCCTCCTCCTCCTCAGCGTCCAACATCGACAACGTGGTGCTGGACGAGGATCGCTCGGGGGCGCGGCGCCTGCAGAACCTCTGGAGGTGACCCGACACCCCCTCCTTTTCCTCCCCCATTTCCCTCCCTTTCCCCATTTCCCCCATTTCCCCTCATTTCCCCTATTTCTCCTTCATTTTCCCCTCATTTCCCCCTCCTTCCCCCCATTTCCCCCTTGTTTCCCACATTCACCCCTTTCCCTGCCTTTTCTCCATTTTATCCCATTTTTCCCAATTCCCCCTCTTTTCCCCCATTTTTTCCGCATTTTTTCCCGTTTCCCGCTGATCTCTCCCCGTTTTTCCCTTTTCTCACTGATCTCTCCCCGTTTTTCCCATTTCCCCCATTTTTCCCATTTCCCGCTGATCTCTCCCCGTTTTTCCCATTTTCCCCCATTTTTTCCCATTTCCCGCTGATCTCTCCCCGTTTTTCCCATTTCCCCCCATTTTTTCCCATTTCCTGCTGATCTCTCCCGTTTTTTTTCCATTTTTTTCCCCCTGTTTTTTCCCATTTTTCCCGTTTCCTGATCTCTTTTTCCCCATTTTTTCCCATTTTTCCCATTTCCGCTGATCTCTCCCCGTTTTTCCCATTTCCCCCCATTTTTTCCCGTTTCCTGCTGTTTTTCCCCATTTTTTCCCGTTTCCCGCTGATCTCTCCCCGTTTTCCCCGCAGGGATCAGCGGGAGGAGGAGCTGGGCGAGTACTACATGAAGAAATACGCCAAGTCCTCGGTGGGGGAGACGTGAGTGACCCTCAGTGACCACTCAGTGACCACTCAGTGACCCCCAGTGTCCCCTCCCACTCTTGTCACCATCCCTGGCCACACCCACCCCCAAATTTGGGGTTTTTACCACACCCACCCCCAAATCCCCAATTTTGGGTTTTTTCCCCCAGGGTTTACGGCGGCTCGGACGAGCTCTCTGATGACATCACCCAGCAGCAGCTGCTGCCCGGAGTCAAGTGAGTTTTGGGGTGAAACCTGCGGGATTTGGGTCAGACTGACCAGAAATGGGAATTCCTGGGGGGTTTTTGGGTGGGATCCCCAAAATAACGAGGCTCTATCCTCCTGCAGGGACCCCAACCTGTGGACGGTCAAGTGCAAGGTGAGCATTGAACCAAAACCCCGGGGTTTGTGCCCAAAAATCCCTTGGGACCCCAAACCCTCCCTTTATTTACCAATTCCTTCCTTTTTTACTCAAACCTTTTTTTTTTCTGCCAAATTGTCCCATTTTTTGCCCAAATATTCTTTTTTTTAACTTACATTCTCCAGTTTTTTTCTCAAATCTCTCTGTTTTGCCCAAATTCTCCATTTTTACCCTAATTTTCTCATTTTTGCCCAAATTTCTCTATTTTGGCACCAATTTCTTTGTTCTGTGCCCAAATCTCTCTGTTTTGTGCCCAAATCTCTCTGTTTTCACCCAAATCTCTCTGTTTTGTGCCCACATCTCTCTGTTTTCCCCCTAATTTCTCTGGTTTTGCCCAAATTCTCCGTTTTTTTGCCCAGATCGGGGAGGAGCGCGCCACGGCCATCGCCCTCATGCGCAAGTTCATCGCCTACCAGTACACGGACACGGTGAGGCTGGGGGCTGGGGACACACCTGGGCAGGTGGCACACCTGTGCCGCACCTGTGTCACACCTGTGTCACACCTGTGTCACACCTGTGTCACACCTGTGCCACACCTGTACAGGTATCACACCTGTGCCGCACCTGTGTCACATTAGTGTCACACCTGTGTCACACCTGTGTCACACCTGTGCATGGGGACAGTGGGATCACACCAGTGTCGCACATGTGTCACACCTGTACAGATATCACAATTGTGTCACACCTGTGTCACACCTGTGTCACACCTGTGCATGGGGTCAGTGGGGTCACACCTGTACAGGTGTTAGTGGGATGGCACTGTGCTGTCCCCAGTGTTACACCTGTCACACCTGTCACACCTGTGTCCCCCCAGCCCCTGCAGATCAAGTCGGTGGTGGCCCCCAAGCACGTGCGGGGGTACCTGTACATGGGGTCAGTGGGGTCACACCTGTTCAGGTGTTACTGGGATGGCACTGTGCTGTCCCCAGTGTCACACCTGTCACACCTGTGTCCCCCCAGCCCCTGCAGATCAAGTCGGTGGTGGCCCCCGAGCACGTGCGGGGGTACCTGTACGTCGAGGCCTACAAGCAGACGCACGTCAAGCAGGCCATCGAGGGCGTGGGCAACCTGCGCCTGGGCTACTGGAACCAGCAGATGGTGCCCATCAAGGAGATGACCGACGTGCTCAAGGTGGTCAAGGAGGTGACCAACCTCAAACCCAAGGCCTGGGTGCGCCTCAAGAGGGGCATCTACAAGGACGACATCGCCCAGGTGAGGGGGTGCACCTGGGGGGGAGGGGGGACACACCTGGGGGACACCTGTAGGCAGGGGACAGCCCTGGCCGGCGCAGGGAGGGCTCACCTGCGGGTGTGGGCGTGACCCTGGGCACAGGTGGATTACGTGGAGCCCAGCCAGAACCAGATCTCGCTGAAGATGATCCCCAGGATCGACTTCGACCGGATCAAAGCCCGGATGAGCCTGGTGAGGAGGGGGTCACCTGGGGACAGGGATCCACCTGGGGATGGGGATCCACCTAGGGGGGTCACCTGGGGACGGGGATCCACCTGGGGACAGGGATCCACCTGGGGGGCAGGGGAGGGATCCCTTGCCCTGGATCACCTGGGCAGGTCCCGGGTCAGTGAATTGCAGAGCAGATCCCCTGAGCAGATCCCAGGATTGATCCCAGAACGGATCCTGGGTCAGTGGATCCCAGCCCAGATCCCAGATCCCTGGACCCCATACCAGATCCCAGATCCCAGAGTGGATCCCAGCCCCATGCCCCGCCCCTGCCCCTTGCTCCGCCCCTTGCCCCGCCCCTGACCGGCCCCGCCCTGCCCCGCCCCCACAGAAGGACTGGTTCGCCAAGCGGAAGAAATTCAAGCGGCCGCCCCAGCGCCTGTTCGACGCCGAGAAAATCCGGTACTGACCCCTGAGTGACCACTGTGTGACCGCTGGGTGTGACCAATGAGTGACCACTGAGTGACCCTGAGTGACCCTGAGTGATCTCTGAGTGACCATTGAGTGATCTCTGAGTGACCCTGAGTGACCACTGGGTGACTCTGAGTGACCATGAGTGATCTCTGAGTGACCACTGGGTGACTCTGAGTGACTCTTGAGTGACCATTGAGTGACCGTAAGTGACTATGAGTGCCCTCTGAGTGATCACTGAGTGACCTTGAGTGACCATGGCTGACCCCTGAGTAACCATTGAGTGACCCCTGACCCCCAGGTCCCTGGGGGGGGACGTGGCCTCCGACGGCGACTTCCTGATCTTCGAGGGCAACCGCTACAGCCGCAAGGGCTTCCTGTTCAAGAGCTTCGCCATGTCGGCCGTGGTGAGCCCCAAAATCTGATCTTTATAGCCCAAAAGTTGCCTCTGACAGTCCAGAGTCTGTGTGTCCATCCCAAAATCTGTGTGTCCATCCCAAATCTGTGTGTTTGTCCCAAAATCTGTGTGTCCACCCAAATCTGTGTGTTGCAGCCCCAAATCCACCTCTTACAGCCCCAAATCCTCCCATTGGAACCCAGAATCTGTTTGCTGGAGCCCCAAATCCCTGTTTGAACCCCAAGTCCCCCATTGGAGCCCCCACCCCGCCCTCCTGGCCCCAAACCCCCCGGGCTGCCCCCCCCGGCCCCGCCCCAGCCCCGATTTTGGGATTTTCCCCCCCAGATCACGGAGGGGGTGAAGCCGACCCTGTCCGAGCTGGAGAAATTCGAGGATCAGCCCGAGGGCATCGACCTGGAGGTTGTGACTGAGAGCACAGGTAGGGCACCCCAAAATCCCTGAGAGCACCCCAAAATCACCCCAAAACCCTGAGAGCTGCCCAGAGCACCCCAAAATCACCCCAAAAACCCTGAGAGCTGCCCAGAGCACCCCAAAATCACCCCAAAATCCATCCCACACTCCCCAAAATCCCTCCCCAAAATCCATCCCACACTCCCCAAATTCCCCCAAATCCCCCCCAAACTGCCCAAATCCCCCCAAAACCCCCCAAACGCAGGGAAGGAGCGGGAGCACAACTTCCAGCCCGGCGACAACGTGGAGGTGTGCGAGGGGGAGCTCATCAACCTGCAGGGCAAAATCCTGAGCGTGGATGGCAACAAGGTCACCATCCTGCCCAAGCACGAGGACCTCAAGGTGAGAGACACAAAAATAAATAAAAAAAAAAAATAAATAAAATAAAAATAAAAATAAAAATAAAATAAAAATAATGGGGGTGGGAAAATGGGACGGCAACAAGGTCACCATCCTGCCCAAGCATGAGGACCTCAAGGTGAGATAAAAATAAAAACAAAAATAAAAATAAAAAAAAATAAAAATAAAAATAAAAATAAAAATATTGGGGGTGGGAAAATGGGGATTTGGGGTGGTAAAATGGGAATTTGAGATGGTAGAATGGGAATTCGGGATTTTTTTTGGGGGGTGGTAAAATGGGACTTCTGGGGTTTTTTTGGGGGGTGGTAAAATGGGAATTTGGGTTTTTCCATTGTTCAGGATACTTTGGGATTTTTTTTTTGGGGGTGGGAAAATGGGAATTTGGGGTTTTTTTGCGTTATAAAATTGGGATTGGGTTTTATTTTGGGTTCTAAAGTTAGGATTTGGTCTTATTTTGGGTTCTAAAGTTGGAATTTGGTTTTATTTTGGGCTATAAAATTGGAATTTGGATTTATTTTGGGATGTAAACCCGGGGTCTGTGTGCTGCCAGGACATGCTGGAGTTCCCGGCCCAGGAGCTGAGGAAATATTTCCGCATGGGCGACCACGTGAAGGTGATCGCCGGGCGCTTCGAGGGCGACACCGGGCTCATCGTCAGGGTGGAGGAGAACTTTGTGATCCTCTTCTCAGACCTGACCATGCACGAGGTGGGACACGGGGAAAAGTGGGAAAAAAGGGGGGAAAAAAGGGGGAAAATGGGGGAAGAAAAGGGAAAAAACGGGGGGAAAAAAGGGGAAAAACAGTGAAAAAAAGGGAAAAAACAGGGGAAAATGGGATCAAACCCCTAAAAAAGCTGTGAGAAGTGGGAGGGGAGGGTTTGGAGTGGAATGGGGTAGGTTTGGGATGGGTTGGAGTGCAGTGGGTCAGTTTTGGGGTGCAGTGGGGCAGTTTTGGGTGCAGTGGGGCAGTTTGGGGTGCAGTGGGGCAGTTCTGGCCCCAGTCCCATTGGATTTTTCCCAGTCCCATGGGATTTTTCCCAGTCCTATGGGATTTTTCCCAATCTCACTGGATTTTTCCCAGTCCCACTGGATTTTTCCCAGTCCCACTGGATTTTTCCCAGTCCCATGGGATTTTTCCCAGTCCCATTGGATTTTTCCCAATCCCGTTGGATTTTTCCCTCCCCAGCTGAAGGTGCTGCCCCGGGACCTGCAGCTCTGCTCCGAGACGGCCTCGGGGGTGGACGTGGGGGGGCAGCACGAGTGGGGGGAGCTGGTGCAGCTGGACCCCCAAACCGTGGGGGTGATCGTGCGGCTGGAGCGCGAGACCTTCCAGGTGAGAGCCCCAAAAATCCCACAAACAATCCCAAAAAAATCCCCCCAAAAATCACACAAACAATCCCAAAAAATCCCACAAAAAATCACGCAAACAATCGCAAAAAAATCCCTGAACTATCCCCAAAACCCCAGGTGTATCCTGGGCATGTCCAGGTATATCCCAGGTGCTCCACCCATCTCAGCTCTCCCAGGTGTGCCCAGGTGTATCCCAGCTGTCCCAGGTATATCTCAGGTGTATCTCAGGTGTAACCCAGGTGTATCACACCTGTCCCAGGTGCTGAACATGTACGGGAAGGTGGTGACCGTGCGCCACCAGGCGGTCAGCCGCAAGAAGGACAATCGCTTCGCGGTGGCGCTGGACTCGGAGCAGAACAACATCCACGTCAAGGACATCGTCAAGGTCATCGACGGCCCCCACTCGGTCAGTGGGGACACCTGGGGGACACCCTGGGGTGGTCTTACCCAGTAATTTGGGGGGGTCTCACCCTGTAATTTGGGGGTCTCACGCAGTGATTTTGGGAGGTCTCACGCAGTGATTTTGGGGGGTCTCACTCAGTGATTTTGGGGGTCTCAGTGATTTTAGGGGATCTCACTCAGTGATTTTGGGGGGTCTCAGTGATTTTGGGGGTCTCACTCAGTGATTTTGGGGGGTCTCACGCAGTGATTTTGGGGGGTCTCTCCCCCTTTCCCCCCCAGGGCCGTGAGGGCGAGATCCGGCACCTTTTCCGCGGCTTCGCCTTCCTGCACTGCAAGAAGCTGGTGGAGAACGGGGGGATGTTCGTGTGCAAGACCCGGCACCTGGTGCTGGCAGGGGGCTCCAAGGTGAGCCCAAAAACACCCCAAAAACACCCAAAAAACCCACCCAAAAACCCTGCAAATACCGCCCCAAAAATCCCCACAAAAACCCCCCAACGGAGGGATGTTCATGTGCAAGACCCGGCGCCTGGTGCTGGGCAGGGGCCTCCAAGGTGAGCCCAAAAACACCCAAAAACCCACCCAAAAACCCTGCAAATACTGCCCCAAAACCACCTCAAAAACCCACCCAAAAACCCCCCAAAATTTTTCATTTTCTCCCCAAATTCCCCCTGAAATTTTCCATTTCCCCCCAAAAATTTTCCATTTTACCCCAAAATTTCCCATTTTTCCCCAAAATTTCCCATTTCCCCCCAAATTCCACCCCAAAATTTTCCATTCTCTCCCCTAAACCCCCAAAATTTCCCGTTTTCCCCCCAAAATTTCCCATTTCCCCCCGTTTTTCAGCCCCGTGACGTCACCAACTTCGCCATGTGCGGCTTCGCCCCGATGTCGCCGCGGATCAGCAGCCCCATGCACCCCAGCGGGGGGGGTGAGACCCTTTGGGGGTTTGGGGGGTTTGGGGGTTTGGGGACCCCCCTGACCCCCCTTTTTCCCCCCCCCAGGGCAGAGGGGCGGATTTGGGGCCGGGGGGCTCAGCCGGGGCCGGGGGCGCCGCGACAACGACCTGATCGGGCAGACGGTGCGGATCTCACAGGGGCCCTACAAAGGTGGGTGTGGCACCCCAAAAACACCCCAAAACCTCCTCGAGGGGTTCCCTAAAAACCCCCCAAGAAAACGTGGAGGGGATTCCGAAAACCCCCCAAAAACCTCCAAAAACCTCCTCAGGGGGATCCCCAAAAATCTCCTCGGGGAGATCCCTAAAAACCTCCCAAAAACCCTCAGAAAAACCCTTGGGGGGTCTCCCAAAAACCTCCTTGGGGGGATCCCCAAACCCCCGGGGGGTCCCCAAACCGCCAGGGGGATCCCCAATGCCCTGTGTCCCCAATGTCCCCAGTGTCCCCCAATGTCCCCCAGTGTCCCCCAATGTCCCCAACACCCCGTGTCCCCACTGTCCCCCCAGGGTACATCGGGGTGGTCAAGGACGCCACGGAGTCGACGGCGCGGGTGGAGCTGCACTCGACGTGCCAGACCATCTCTGTGGACAGGCAGAGACTGACCACAGTGTGAGTGACCACTGGGGGAGTGACCACTGGGGGAGTGACTGCTGGGGGAGTGACCACTGGGGGAGTGACCGCTGGGGGAGTGACCACTGGGGGAGTGACTGCTGGGGGAGTGACCACTCTGTGAGTGACCGCTGTGTGAGTGACCACTGTGGGGAGGGGCCTGGGGACACACCCTTAATAACCCCAAAATAACCCCAACCCCCCCACACCGCCTCGGGGTGAGACCCCCACCAGGGTCCCTCCCTGCTGTGCCCCCCCTGCGCCCCCCAGCTCTCTGTGGGGTCCCTGTGTCCCCCTGTCCCCCATGGCTGTTTTGGGGGTCCCCCCTGACCCCGTGTGTGTCTCTCCTTTTAGGGTCCCCCCTGACCCCGTGTGTGTTTCTCTCCCCTGTCTGTTTCTGGGGTCCCCCCTGACCCCCTCTCTCTCTCTCTCCCCCAGGGGGTCCCGGCGCCCCGGGGGTCTCACCTCGGCCTACGGGCGCACCCCCATGTACGGCTCGCAGACCCCCATGTACGGCTCGGGGTCCCGCACCCCCATGTACGGCTCGCAGACCCCCCTGCACGACGGTACGGGGGGCACGGGGGGGACACTGGGGACAGCCTGGGGACACTGGGGGCACGGAGGGACAGGCTGGGGCGGTTTGGGGGCATTTGGGGGCACGGGGGCAAGGGGTATTTGGGGACACTGGGGACAGTCTGGTGACACTGGGGACAGTTTGGGGCCATTTGTGACAATTCTGGGGCAGGTTGGGGCCATTTGGGGACAATTCTGGGGACAGTTGGGGGCAGTCTGGGGCCATTTTGGGGCCAGCGGAGGGCGGCAGTGCTGGGGGGGCTCAGGGGGGCTCAGGGGGTGACGCCGTTTTCGGGGTCCCCCCAGGGAGCCGCACCCCCCACTATGGGTCACAGACCCCCCTGCATGACGGGAGCAGGACCCCGGCCCAGAGCGGGGCCTGGGACCCCAACAACCCCAACACCCCCTCCAGGTGAGAAATACCCCAAAACCCTGAAATAGCCCCCAAAACAACCCAAAATTAACCCCAAACAACCCCGACACCCCCTCCAGGTGAGACCCCCTCCCCAAACTCCCTCCTTTGGGGACCCCCCCTCAATTTGGGGTCCCCTCCCCAAATCCCCCGATCCTCTCTGGTTCTCCCCCTCTCTGTTTTGGGGTCTGGTTCCCATTTTTGGGGCCCCCTCCCCAATCCCCCCTCTCTCTGGGGTCGGGTTCCCATTTTTGGGGCCCCCTCCCCAATTTCCCCCCAGGGCTGACGAGGATTTCGAGTACGGCTTCGAGGACGAGCCCACCCCCTCCCCCCAGGGCTACGGGGGGACCCCGAACCCCCAAACCCCGGGGTACCCTGACCCTGCCTCGCCGCAGGTCAGCCAGCCCTACAACCCCCAGACCCCCGGGACCCCTGCCATGTGAGTGACACCCCAAAATCACCCCAAATCCATCCCAAAATCACCCCAAAATCCATCCCAAAATCACCCCAAAATCCATCCCAAAATCACCCCAAAATCACCCCAAATCCATCCCAAAATCCATCCCAAATCCATCCCAAAATCACCCCAAAATCCATCCCAAAATCACCCCAAATCCATCCAAAATCCATCCCAAAATCACCCCAAAATCCATCCCAAAATCACCCCAAAATCACCCCAAATCCATCCCAAATCCATCCCAAATCCATCCCAAAATCACCCCAAAATCACCCCAAATCCATCCCAAAATCCATCCCAAAGTCCATCCCAAAATCCATTCCAAAATCACCCCAAATCCATCCCAAAATCCATCCCAAAATCACCCCAAAATCCATCCCAAAATCACCCCCAAATCCATCCCAAAATCACCCCAAAATTCAGGGGGAACCCAAAATCTGTGGGGTTGGATATGGGGGAAGGGGGGAGGAAGGGGGTAAATGCTCCTGGGGACCCCAAAATAGGACCCCAAATTTGGGGTTTTGGGGCCACCCAGGTGAGCCCCCACCTGTCCCCAGGTACAACAAAGACCCCAGATCTGGGTTTTGGGGGGCTCTTGGGACCCCAGATCTGGGTTTTGGGGCTGCCCAGGTGAGCCCAGGTGTGCCCTCACCTGTCCCCAGGTACAACACGGAGCAGTTCTCGCCCTACGCCGTCCCCTCCCCCCAGGGCTCCTACCAGCCCAGCCCCTCCCCCCAGAGCTACCACCAGGTGGCCCCGAGCCCCGTGGGCTACCAGAACACGCACTCGCCGGCCAGCTACCACCCCACACCTTCACCCATGGCTTACCAGGTACCTGAACCCCAAAATATCCCCAAAATGTACCCCAAAATATCCCCAAAATATCCCCTGAACCCCAGCTACCACCCCACACCTTCACCCATGGCTTACCAGGTACCTGCACCCCAAAATGTACCCAAAATGTACCCCAAAATATCCCCTGAACCCCAGCTACCACCCCACGCCTTCACCCATGGCTTACCAGGTACCTGCACCCCAAAAATCCATCCCAAAATATCCCCTGAACCCCAGCTACCACCCCACACCTTCACCCATGGCTTACCAGGTACCTGCACCCCAAAATATCCCCAAAATGTACCCCAAAATATCCCCAAAATATCCCCTGAACCCCAGCTACCACCCCACGCCTTCACCCATGGCTTACCAGGTACCTGAACCCCAAAATATCCCCAAAATGTACCCCAAAATATCCCCTGAACCCCAGCTACCACCCCACGCCTTCACCCATGGCTTACCAGGTACCTGAACCCCAAAATCATCCCAAAATGTACCCCAAAATATCCCCTGAACCCCAGCTACCACCCCACGCCTTCACCCATGGCTTACCAGGTACCTGCACCCCAAAATATCCCCAAAATGTACCCCAAAATATCCCCTGAACCCCAGCTACCACCCCACACCTTCACCCATGGCTTACCAGGTACCTGCACCCCAAAATGTACCCCAAGATATCCCCAAAATATCCCCAAAATATCCCCTGAACCCCAGCTACCACCCCACACCTTCACCCATGGCTTACCAGGTACCTGAACCCCAAAAATCCATCCCAAAATGTACCCCAAAATATCCCCTGAACCCCAGCTACCACCCCACACCTTCACCCATGGCTTACCAGGTACCTGAACCCCAAAATCATCCCAAAATGTACCCCAAAACCACCCAAAATAGCCCCTGAACCCCAGCTACCACCCCACGTCCCAGGCTCCAGACCCAACCATAGCCCTGACTGTGCTGTCCCCAGGCGCCCAGCCTTCCATGACCCCTGACTGTGTCCTGTCCCAGGGCCCAGCCTCCGGACAGCCAGACCCCCTGACTGTTCGTCCCCCAGCGTCCCAGCCTCCCCGTGGACAGCCATGACCCGCCTCCGCGGGTCAACCGCCCGCGGGCCGGCACGAGGGCGCCAGACTGGGTGACCCGACATCAGGTGAAGGTCAGGACTGCCTGGACAGCGCCGGGCGGTCATCAGGTGAGAAGGGGGATTGGGATAGGTGGGTTTGGTTTGGGTGTCATGGGGCGCATCGAGGTCACGTGAGGGGGGATTGGAATTGGGGGTTGGGTCAGCTGTACCATGGGGGCCTATCCACAATAGGCTCACCGTGAGAACTGGGGGACTGGAAATTGGATGGCGCCCTGATGTGTTGTGGGGTGTCTATGGAGCGGTCCTATCCCAGGCGTCCCGGAGCACTGGGGGAAATGGGTCCTGGGATTGTCAGGGCCAGCCTGTGGGGAAGTCTGGGGGTCTTGGGGGTCATGGAAGCGGCTCATCCGGCGCCACTGGTGAAGGAATCGGGGGAATGGTCAGGGACTTACTGGACAGGGTGGGGCATGGGGCGTCATCCGCAGCGCACTGTGAGAGAGGGGGACTGGGGGAAATTGGGGGTTTGGGGGTTTGGGGTGTCTATGGGAGCTATGCAGGGTCACCGTGAGAGAGGGGGATTGGGGGAAATTGGGGATTTGGGGGTTTGGGGGTGTCCATGGGGGCGTCATCCGCAGCGTCACCGTGAGAACTGGGGGACTGGGGGATTGGGGTGTGGGGGTTTGGGGGTTTGGGAGGTCCATGGGGGCGTCATCCGCAGCGTCACCGTGAGAACTGGGGGATTGGGGGAAATTGGGGGTGTGGGGGTGGGGGTTTGGGGTGTCCATGGGGCGTCATCCAGCGTCACCGTGAGAAGGGGGATTGGGG
Organism: Muscicapa striata striata; assembly: GCA_030060385.1. Lineage (NCBI taxonomy): Eukaryota > Metazoa > Chordata > Aves > Passeriformes > Muscicapidae > Muscicapa > Muscicapa striata. Next base: position 59,810 of record JAREIS010000629.1, read on the forward strand.
GCTTGGGGTTTGGGGAGTTTTTGGGGGTAATTTTTGGATGAGTTTGGGGGGGGTTTTGGGGTGTTTTTTGGGGATATTTTTGGGTGGGTTTTGGGGGTTTTTGGTGGGTTTTGGCGGGGTTTATGAGGATTTTTTGGGTGGTTTTTGGAGGGGGTTTTGGAGGGGGGTTTTGGGATGTTTTTTGGGGGTTTTGGGCCCCCCCTGACCCTCACCCCCCCCCAGGGCGGGATGTGCTCCGTGTACCTCAAGGACAGCGAGAAGGTCGTGAGCGTGTCCAGCGAGCACCTGGAGCCCGTCACGCCCACCAAGAGCAACAAGGTGGGGCCAGAACACACCTGGGGAGCCAAAAACACACCTGGGGGCACCCCAAACACAGCTGGGAACCCCCAGAACACACCTGGGGAGCCCAAAACACACCTGGGGGCACCCCAAACACACCTGGGACCCCCAAACCCACCTGGGACCCCCCCAAACCCCCTCCTTTCAACCCCAAACCCCCTGTGAACCCCCCCAAACCCACCTGAGACCCCCCAAATCTCACCTGGGACCCTCCAACCTCCTTCTGAACTCCCACCAAACCTCCTCTCTTTCCCCCCAAACGCCACTGGGACCCCCCCAAATCCCCCCTGAGCCCCCCCAAACCCCACCTGAGCCCCCCCAAACCCCACCTGAGCCCCCCCAAACCCCACCTGAGCCCGCCCAAACCCACCTGTGCCCCCAGGTGAAGGTGATCCTGGGCGAGGACCGCGAGGCCACCGGGATCCTGCTGAGCATCGACGGCGAGGACGGCATCGTGCGCATGGACCTGGAGGAGCAGCTCAAGATCCTCAACCTGCGCTTCCTGGGCAAGCTGCTGGAGGCCTGAGCGCCCCCAGACCAAATCCAGCCCCCCCAGACCCCACTCAGACCCCCCCGAGCCCCCAGACCCAATTCATCCCCCCCCCTCTGCCCCCCTTCTTTGCTTCTCCCCCGTCCCGTCCCCGTTCGGCGTTGCCGCGTTTTTGGTGTTGGTCAATAAAGAGCTGGGGGGGCAGCGCCTGCTCGAGTGTTTTGGGGGGTTTTGGGGGGTGGGGGGAGAGGAGGAGACCCCTCCCCACATTAAGGGGGGGTTGGGGGTGGCGGTGCTTTATTTGTGGGGGGTTTGGGGAGATTTGGGGTGGGTTTTGGGAGTGGTGTCAGAGCACCTTTTGGGGACAATTTTGGGGATTTTGGGCTGGTTTTGGGGGGCTTGGGGCTGGATTCAGGGCCCATTTTGGGACTGGTTTTGGGAGGTTTAGGGCTGGTTTTGGGGCCTGATTTGGGGCAGTGTTTGGGGTTAGGTTGTTTGGGGCCGTTTTGGGCGATTTTGGGTTGGGCTTTTGGGGCCCTTTGGGGTGGTATTGGGGTTCAGGGTCCTCCGGCCCGTTCGGGCCGGCTTTTGAGGTTCGGCCCATTTGGCGCAAGTTTGGCGACCCCCGGGGCTGCGACCCCGGGGCTGCGACCCCGGCCCGGGCGCCCCTGAGCGGCCCCGCCGCGGGCCCCGACACGGCCGCGGTGCTGCGGGAGCGGCTGCGGCAGCACCAGGTGGGACACGGCCGGAGGGACACGTGGGGGGGGAAGGGGGGGGCGGGCCCGGGGCTCCCCAAAATCTGCGGCCACCGCCGGGAGTCGTGAGTGTCCCCGGGTGTCCCCTCCGCACATGGCCGGGACCCCTTTCCCCATGGCTCCCAGGTGTCCCCAGGTGTGCCCAGGTGTCCCCAGGCCTCACCTGTTCCTCGTGGCCCCGCCCACTCTCAGCTCTGTGTCCCCGCAGTTATTGGGGACCCCCCCCATGGTGTCCCCCTGTCCCCCCCGCAGGTGCCCAGGGACCCCCTATGGCCCCCAGGTGTCCCCAGGTATCCCCTGGTGTGCCCCTGACTGTCCCCTGTCCCCGCAGGTGTCCCCAGGTGCCAACCCCGGCCCGCAGGACCAGGACCCGTCCCGGGGGTCGCTGCGGCGCCTCGCGCTGCGCCTGGGGGGGCTCCTGGCGGCCACCGGCGGCGCGCTGCTCTACATCTTCGGTACAGTGTCACCTGTGTCACCTGTGTGTCACCTGTGTCACCTGTCACCTGTGTCACCTGTGTGTCACCTGTCACCAGTGTCACCTGTGTGTCACCTCTGTGTCACCTGTCACCTGGGTCACCTGTGTCCCCCCAGTGTCCCAAAATGTCCCCCAATGTCCCCCAGTTTCCCCAATGTCCCCGAGTGTCCTCAATGGCCCCAAATGTCCCAAAATGTCCCCAAATGTTCCCCTCGTGTCCTCCCATGTCCCCTGTGACCCCACCATGGCCCTGAGCAGTGTCCCCCAGTGTCCCCTGTCCCCTCCCTGTGCCCCTGCTCAGTGTCCCCCCAATGTCCCCTTGTGTCCCCCCCGTATCCGCTGTCCCCCTCAGGGGCTCTGGGGGGACACTGGGGGACACATCGATGTCCCCAGTGTCCCCTCAATGTCCCCCTGAAGTCCGCAAGTGTTCCCCCAGTGTCCCCTCAATGTCCCCAGTGTCTCCCCATGTCCCCTGTCCCTCTCTGGGGGGACACTGAGGTGACACCAGTCGATGTCCCCAGTGTCCCCTCAATGTCCCCAATGTCCCTTTGTGTCCCCTCTGTCCCCACAGGCAGCAACGCCGTGGACGAGCACGGGAACAAGGTGAGGGGACAGCGGGGGAGGGGCTGTCCCTGGGGGTGACAATTGTCCCCAGGAGGGTGACGGGTCCCCAAAGGCCCCTCCCCCCCTTCCTGCCCGCAGTGTCACTTTTGTCACCCGGAGCCGCTTTGGGCCCGTGGGGGAGGGGACATCAAAGGGGGTGACAACAGGAACTGAGGAGGGGACAAGGAGGGGACAACAGGAACTGAGGAGGGGACAACAGGACGAGAGGCCGGTGCCACCTCCGGTGTCAGCTCCGTGTGAATTGTCCCCAGTTGTTCCTGTCCCAGATTTCCCCTGTCCCAAAATTTCCCTTCCCCCTCGGTGCCATCTCAATGTCCCCCAAATGTCCCCTCACTGTCCCCTCACTGTCCCCTCCTGTCCCCTCTGTCCCCTCCTGTCCCCTCACTGTCCCCTCACTGTCCCCTCTGTCCCCTCTGTCCCCTCACTGTCCCCTCTGTCCCCTCACTGTCCCCTCACTGTCCCCACAGGTCCCCGATGAGTTCGACAGCGGTGAGTTGAGTGACCCCCGGAAGGGGGGAGGGGACCCCCAGTGCCACCCCCGGTGCCATTTGTCACCTCGGTGTCACCTCGGTGTCACCCCCAGCCCCTTTCACGCCCTGGTGTGACACAAAAGGGACATTTGGGATTTTTTGGGGATTTTTTGGGGGGAGTTGCTTCGGGCTGGGGGGGGGGACACACGACATTGTCCCATTTGGGGGGGGTCTCTGTCCCTTTGGGAGGGGTCTCTGTCCCCCCTTTTTGGGGGTCCCTGTTCCCTTTGGGGGTCTCAGGGGGTCTCTGTCCCTTTTTGGGGTCTCTGGGGGTCTCTGGGGGGGTCTCTCCCCTTTTGGGGGTCCCTGTTCCCTTTGGGGGTCTCGGGGGTCTCTGTCCTTTTTGGGGTCTCTGGGGGTCTCTGGGGGTCTCTCCCCCCCTTTTTGGGGGTCCCTGTTCCCTTTGGGGGTCTCGGGGGTCTCTGTCCCTTTTTGGGGTCTCTGGGGGTCTCTGGGGGGGTCTCTCCCCCCTTTGGGGGTCCCTGTTCCCTTTGGGGGTCTCGGGGGTCTCTGTCCCTTTTTGGGGTCTCTGGGGGTCTCTCCCCCCTTTGGGGTCTCACGGGGGTCCCGCAGACCCCGTTGGGATCCGGCACCTGCGCAGAACCTTCAAATACTTCAAGGATTACAGACAGGTGGGTCTGGGGGCTCTGGGGGTTTGGGGGTCCTGGGGTTCCCAGGGGGTTTTGGGGGTCTCCAGGGCAGGGGGAGGGGCTCTGGCTCAGGCCCCGGGGTTGGGGGTGGCCCCAGCCTGGGGAGGGGGACGAGGTGTGGGGGGTGATTTTGGGGGTTGGCCTCGAGTTTGGGGGTCCCTGTCCCTGTTTGGGGGTCCCGCTCCCATTTCTGGGGTCCCTGACCCATTTCCGGGGTCCCTCTTCCCGTTTTTGGGGTCCCTGTCCCCGTTTTCGGGGTCCCTGACCCGTTTTTGGGGTCCCCAGATGATCATCGAGCCCACCAGCCCCAAGCTGCTGCCGGACCCTCTGCGGGAGCCCTTTTACCAGCCCCCCTACACGCTGGTCATCGAGCTCACGGGGGTCCTGCTGCACCCCGAGTGGTCGGTGAGGGACCCCAGACCCAAAACCCACACCCCCAAAACCCAAAAAAAAAAAAAACCAAAAAACCCCTAAAAACCCCAAAAACCCTCAAATCCCCCAGAAACGCCTCAAAAGAAACCCTCCAAAACCACCCAGAAACCCCTTCCCCTTTGGGGGGCCCCCCTGCCCCCCAGCCCCAAAACCCCCGGGAGTTTGGGGTGATTTTGGTGTTTGGTGTTTTGGGATTCCCCCCACCCCAGCTGGTGACGGGCTGGAGGTTCAAGAAGCGCCCGGGGATCGAGCACCTGCTGCAGCAGCTGGCGCCGCTCTACGAGATCGTCGTGTTCACCTCCGAGACCGGCATGGTCAGGGGGGACTGGGGGAATTTGGGGGAATTTGGGAAGGTTTTGGGGAGGTTTGGGGAGATTTTGGGGTGGTTTTGGGGGGCTTTGGGGTGATTTGGGGAGGTTGGGGAGGAATTTGGGGAAGTTTTGGGGCGGTTTTGGGGAGGTTTTGGTAAGTTTGGGGGGGATTTGAGGAAGTTTTGGGGAAGTTTGGGGGGTCTTGGGGACTCCTGGAAACGACGCCCCCAAAAATCCCTGAAATGGCTCCAAAAATCCCCCAAAAAATCCCCAAAAATCCCCCAAAAATTCCCAAAAAAATCCCTAAAAAATCCCTAAAAAATCCCTGACCTGTCCCCAATCCCCCAACCCCCAAACCCCCAATCCCCCAAATCCCCCATTCCAGACGGCGTTCCCGCTCATCGACAGCATCGACCCGCACGGCTTCGTCTCCTTCCGCCTGTTCCGCGACGCCACGCGCTACATGGACGGGCACCACGTCAAGGTCTGGGGTCCCCCCGGCCCCCCCCGAGCCCCCCCGGGGCCCCCCTGAGCCCCCAGACCCACCCCTGGGTCCCCCTGCAGGACATCTCGTGCCTGAACCGGGACCCGGCGCGGGTGGTGGTGGTGGATTGGCGCCGGGACTCGTTCCGGCTGCAGCCGCACAACGGGCTGGCCCTGCCCCGCTGGGACGGCGGCTCCGAGGACAGGGCGCTCTACGACCTGGCTGCCTTCCTCAAAAGTGAGTGGGGTGTCCCAAAATCCAGCCAAACCTACCCAAAACCCAGCCAAACCCAGCCAAAATCCAGCCAAACCCACCCAAAACCCACCCAAAGCCACCCAAACCTGGTCAAAATCCATCCAAACCCACCCAAAATCCAGCCAAACCCACCCAAAACCCACCCAAAGCCACCCAAACCTGGTCAAAATCCATCCAAACCCACCCAAAATCCATCCAAACCCACCCAAACCTGGTCAAAATCCAGCCAAACCCCACCAGCTCAAGGACTGGGCGCTGTCTGACCTGGCTGCGTTTCTCAAAAATGAGTGAAACGTCCCAAAAATGCATTTATTAAACCCAGCCCAACCCATCCAAACCCGGCCAGAATCTCCCCAAAATCTCCCGAAATCTCCCTGAAACCCCAGAAATCTCCCCAGAATCTCCCTGAAACCCCGGAAATCTCCTCACAATGTCCCCGCTGTCCCCTGTCCCGCAGCCATCGCCCTGAGCGGGGTGCAGGACGTGCGCTCGGTGCTGCAGAATTACGCGCTGGAGGACGATCCCCTGGCGGCGTTCCTGCGCAGGAGGAGCCGCCTCGAGGAGGTGGGGACACACCTGGGACACCTGGGGATACATGAAATACACCTGGGACACACCTGGGACACCTGGGGATACCTGAAATACACCTGGGACACACCTGGGGCACACCTGGGGATACCTGAGATACACCTGGGACACACCTGGGGGGAGGGGACACACCTGGGACACACCTGGGACACACCTGGGGATACCCGAGATACACCTGGGACACACCTGGGACACCTGGGGATACCTGAGATACACCTGGGACACACCTGGGGACACCTGGGACACACCTGGGGATACCTGGGGATACCTGAGATACATCTGGGACACACCTGGGACACACCTGGAGATACCTGAGATACACCTGGAGATACCTGAGATACACCTGGGACACCTGGGGATACCTGAGATACATCTGGGACACACCTGGGGGGAGGGGACACACTTGGGGACACCTGGAAATACCTGGTTTTCACCCCAATTTTTGTTTTTTTCACCCCAATTTTCCCGGTTTTCACCCCAGATTTCGGGGTTTTCCGCCCAGTTTCCGGGTTTTGACCCCAGTTTTTGTTTTTTTCCCCCAAATTTGGGGTTTTCCCCCCGCAGGAGGAGCAGCAGCGCCTGGCCGAGCTGGCCCAGGGCAAGAAGCCGCCGGGGCCGTTCCTGGGCGCGCTCGCGGGGCGGCTCTGGCCGCGCTCCAAGCAGCAGTGACGTCATCCGTGACGTCATCCGTGACGTCACCGCCACCTCGCGGGACAGCCACACCGCCGGGGGAGGGGGGGAACCCAAAATCCCCCCCCAAAAATCCCCCCCAAAATCCCAAACCCCGAATTCCCAGGAGCAGATCCGGGGGGGAATTTGGGGATTTTTTGGGGGGGTTTTGGGGGTCCGGGCCCCGTTTTGGGGTGAATAAAGGCGGAATTGGAGCCCCCAGGGTGCTCTGGTTTTTTTGGGGGGGATTTTGGCGGGGGTCTCCCCATTAAATTGGGCTGGGGGCGGGGTTTAGGTGGCAGTGGGAGGGGTTTTGGGGCTGGGGCGGGGTTTAGGCGGCAGTGGGAGGGGTTTTGGGGCTGGGGGCGGGGTTTGGGGGCTCTCCCCATTAAATTGGGGCTGGGGGCTGCCCCGCGCTCAGACCCCGCCGAGCCTCGGCCCCGCCGCGACCCCCGGCCCCGCCATGCTGCCGCCCCTCCCCCTCCTGCCCCTCCCCCTCCTGCTCCTCCTGCTCGGCCCCGCCCCGGTGGGGGAGGGGGGGGGGCTCTGGGAATTTTGGGGGGGGTCCCGAGGAGGTTTGGGGGGGTCCTGAGGGGGCGGGGCGGGGGTTTGGGGGGGCTGGAGGGGATTTTGGGGTCTCAGGGGGTAATTTTGGGATTTCCGGGTTAATTTCGGCCCCCTGTGGTAATTTTGGGGTCCCAGGGGGGATTTTGGGGTCCCTGTGATAATTTTGGGGTCCATGGGGGTAATTCTGGGGTTATTTTGGGGTCCCGGGGGATGGATTCTGGGGTCCTGGGGTAATTTGGGGATTATTTTGGGGTCTCTATGATAATTTTGGGGTTATTTTGGGTCATTTTGGGTTATTTAGGGTCATTTTGGGTTATTTTGGGGTTATTTCTCTATGATAATTTTGGGTTATTTTGGGTCATTTTGGGTTATTTTGGGGTTATTTCTCTATGATAATTTTGGGTTATTTTGGGTTATTTTGGGTTATTTTGGGGTTATTTCTCTATGATAATTTTGGGTTATTTTGGGGTTATTTCTCTATGATATTTTGGGTTATTTTGGTCATTATTTATTTTATGATAATTTTGGGTTATTTTGGGTTATTTTGGGGTTATTTCTCTATGATAATTTTGGGTTATTTTGGGGTTATTTCTCTATGATAATTTTGAGGTGTCCCCCAGGCTCTCCCCTCGGGGGGGGTCCTGGAGCTGCGGGTCCTGTCCCTGCGCCCCCCCGGGGGTCCCTGCGGGCTCCCCTCCCCCCCCCGCTGCCGCCTCCTGTTCCGGCTCTGCCTGCGCCCCCCCGGGGGGGGGAGGGGCTGCAGCCTGGGGGTCGCTCAGAGCCCCCCCGGGCCCCCCCCCGCGCCCGGAGCCCCCCGAGCGCTGCGGCTGCCGCTCGCCTTCGCCTGGCCGGTGAGACCCCCGAAATGGGGAGGGACCCCCGAAAATGGGGACCCCAAAAATGGGGAGGGACCCCCGAAACTGGGAGGGACCCCGAAAATGGGGAGGGACCCCAAAATTTCGTGTTTCCCCCCCAGGGCAGCGTCTCGATCGTGGTGGAGTCCTGGAGGCTGGAGGAGACCCCCGGGGGTGAGGGGGAGCGGGAATTTGGGGAGGGGGCGCAGAGATGGGGGAAATTTGGGATTTGGGGGTCCGGGGGACGGGAATTTGGGGAGGGGGCGCAGAAATGAGGGGGATTGTGGGTGGGGAAATTGGAGTTTCTGAGGAGGGAAATTTGGGGCTGGGGGTAAATTGGGATTGGGGGATAAATTTGGGTTGGGGGTCTCGGGGGTCTCGGGGGTTTCAGGACCCCTGACCCCCCGCCCCCCAGGGCCGCCCCTGCGCCTCGTGGCGCGCGCGGAGTCGCGGCCGCGCCTGAGCCTGGGGGCCGTGGCGGGGGCGGGGGGCTGCGCTTCGGGACCCGCCTGCGCTGCCCTCCCCACCCCCGCGACCCCCTGCGGCCCCTCCCCGCCCGCGCTGCTGGAGCGCTGCTGCGCCCCCGTGAGTGACCCCCAAAAAAATGAACCCTGACCCCTCCCCCCTCCCATTTTGGGACCCCCGGTTTGGGGTCCCCTGACCCTCTGTGCCCCTCCCCCAGGGCGGTGTCGGGGTCCCTGCCCCCAGCGCCTGCGGCAGTGAATGCTCGGTGAGTGCGGACGGCCCGGGGGATCCCTGAACCCTGAACCCCGAACCCCCCCAGCCCCTCGCTGGCCCCGCTGGTGACCCCCCCAGCCCCGGGCCCGTCCTCGCCGCTGCCGGAGCCGCCCCCGGGGGTCCCGGGGGTCCCCAACCCGGGGGTCCCGGAGCCGCTCTCTGGGGACCCCAAAGTCCCTCTGGTGGTCCCGGAGCCACTCGCGGGGGTCCCCTATCCCCCCCCGGGGGTCCCAATTCCGTCCCGGGGGTCCCCAATCTCCCCCCGGGGGTCCCCAATCCAGTCCCGGGGGTCCCCAGTCCTCATTTGGGGGTCCCTGATCCCCTCCCGGGGGTCCTGGGGGTCGCGGAGTCACTCTCGGGGGTCCCCAATCCCCCCCCAGGGGTCCCCGATCCTCTTTTGGGGGTCCCCAATCCCCCCCCGGGGGTCCCGTTCCCCCTCCCCGAGGTGCCCCCCTCCCCCTGCGCGCTCGGGCCCTGCTTCAACGGCGGCGCCTGCGCCCCGACCCCGGACCCCAGGACCCCCGGGAGCCCCCCCGGGAGCCCCCCCGGGTACAGCTGCCGCTGCCCCCCCGGATTCCGCGGCTCCAACTGCGAGCGGCGCGCGGATCGCTGCGAGCCCGACTACTGCCTCAACGGTGAGACCCCAAAAACACCCAAAAACACCCAAAAAATACCCAAAAACACCCAAAAACCCCCAAAACCACACCCAAACCCCACCCAAATCCCACCCACAACACACCCAAAACGCGCGGATCGCTGCGAGCCCGACTACTGCCTCAACGGTGAGAGAAACAAAACCACCAAAAACACCCCAAAACCAGCACTAAAAACAAAAATACCGCCCAAAAACCACAAAAAACCCCAAAAAACCCCAAAACTCACCCAAAACACAAAAAAAAATCCAAAAACCGCTGCTAAAAACAAAAATGCCGCCCAAAAAACACCCAAACCCAAAAAAACACCTGAAAACACACCCAAACACCAAAAATGCAAAAAAAATATCCCTAAGAAACCCCAAAAAATCCCCAAAACCCCCAAAAATCCCTTTAAAAAATCGCAAAAAATCCCTAAAAAAACCCCAAAAAATCCCTAAAAAAACACACCAAAAAAAAACCCCAAAAAATCAAAAAAATCCCTTAAAAATCCCCAAGAAATCCCTAAAAAAACAAACAAAAAAATCCCTTTAAAAACCAAAAAAATCCCTTAAAAAACCCAAAAGAAGTCCCTAAAAAACCCCCAAAATATCCCTAAAAAAATCTCAAAAATCCCTAAAAAAACCCCAAAAAAATCCTTGAAAAAATCCCTGAAAAATTCAAAAAAATCCCTAAAAAAACCCCAAAAAATCCCTAAAAAAAGAACCAAAAAATCCCTAAAACAACACACAAAAAAAATCCCAAAAAATCCAAAAAAATCCCTTAAAAACCCCCAAAAAGTCCCTAAAAAACCACCAAAAATCCTTTAAAAACCCCAAAAAAATCCCTAAAAAACCCCCAAAATATCCCTAAAAAAATCTCCAAAATCCCTAAAAAAACCCAAAAAAATCCTTGAAAAAATCACTAAAAAATGACAAAATATCCCTAAAAAATCCCTAAAAAAACACACCAAAAAATCCCCAAGAAATCCCTAAAAAAAAAACCAAAAAAATTCCTTTAAAAACAAAAAAAAAATCCCTTTAAAAACCCAAAAGAAATCCCTAAAAAAACCACCAAAAATCCTTTAAAAACCCAAAAAAAAACCCCTAAAAAACCCAAAAAAATTCCTTGAAAAAATCCAAAAAAAATCCCAAATTATCCCTAAAAAATCCCTTAAAAATCCCCAAGAAATCCCTAAAAAAACAAACAAAAAAATCCCTTAAAAAACCCCAACAAAATCCCTAAAAAAACCACCAAAAATCCTTTAAAAACCCCCAAAAATCCCTAAAAAACCCCCAAAATATCCGTAAAAAAATCTCAAAAATCCCTAAAAAAACCCAAAAAGAATCCTTGAAAGAATCCCTAAAAAATCCCAAAATATCCCTAAAAAATCCCTAAAAAAACCCCCAAAAATCCCTAAAAAACACACCCAAAAAATCCCAAAAAAAAAAAAATCCCTTAAAAATCCCCGAGAAATCCCTAAAAAAACAAACAAAAAATTCCCTTTAAAAACAAAACAAAAAATCCCTTAAAAAACCCAAAAGAAATCCCAAAAAAACCCACCAAAAATCCTTTTAAAACCCCAAAAAAACCCTTAAAAAACCCCCAAAATATCCCTAAAAAAATCTAAAAAAATCCCTAAAAAATCCCCAAAAAAATCCTTGAAAAAATCCCTAAAAAACCCCAAAATATCCCTAAAAAATCCCTAAAAATAACCCCCAAAAAACCCTAAAAAACACACCAAAAAAATCCCAAAAAACCCTTAAAAATCCCCAAGAAATCCCTAAAAAAACAAACAAAAAATCCCTTTAAAAACCAAAAAAAATCCCTTAAAAAAAAAAACCCAAAAAAATCCCTTAAAAAAACGCAAAAAATCCCTTAAAAAAAACCCAAAAAAATCCCTTAAAAAAACCCCAAAAAATCCCTAAAAAACACACCAAAAAAATCCCAAAAAATCCCCAAAAAAATCCCCAAGGAATCCCTAAAAAAACAAACAAAAAATCCCTTAAAAAACCCCCAAAAAATCCCTAAAACATAAAAAATCCTTTAAAAACCCCAAAAAAATTCCTAAAAAACCCCCAAAAAATTCCTTTAAAATTCCCAAAAACCCCCAAAAACCCCCCACACTCGCTTTGTCCCCCCCTAGGCGGGCAGTGCCGGGACGCGCAGGGCTCGGCGCCGCTTTGCCGCTGCCCCCCGGGATTCTCGGGGCGCCGCTGCCAGCACAACGCGGACGATTGCAGCCCCAACCCGTGCGCGCACGGCGGCACCTGCCAGGACGGCGCCAACGCCTTCACCTGCACCTGCACCTTGGGCTTCGGGGGGCCGCGCTGCCGCCGCCGCGCCGGGGGCTGCGCCCCCCGCAACCCGTGCGGGAACGGCGGCACCTGCTTCACGCACTTCTCGGGCCCGGTGTGCGCGTGCCCGCCCGGCTTCATGGGGGCGCTGCGAGGAGCCCGTGCTGGGCGCGCCCCCGCAGCCCTGGCGCGCCCCCGCCCCGCTGGCGCTGTGCGCGCCCGCTGCTGCTGCTGGGCCCGGGCGTGGGGCTGGCGGTGGCCAGGAGGAGGCGGGCGGGGAACAGGTGACGGTTTGGGAGGGGTTTTGGGGGTTTTGGAGCTGTTATTGGGGTTTGGGGGAGGTTTGAGGGGGTTTTGGGGGGATTTTGGGGTGCAGGGTTTGGGATTTCGGGGGGATCTCGGAGCTGTTATTGGTGGCCAGGAGGAGGCGGGCGGGGAACAGGTGAGGGTTTGGGGGGGTTTGGGGGGGTTTTGGGGCGTCCCGGAGCTGTTATTGGGGTTTTGGGGTTCAGGGTTTAGATTTCGGGGGGTCCCAGTGCTGTTATTGGGGTTTGGGGCTGTCTGGGGAGGTTTGGGGGTGAATTCTGGGGGGAGTTGAGGGAGTTTTGGGGTCTCTCTGTGAGCCCCGAGGGGATTTTTGGGGGTCCCGGTGGGTTCCGGGTGAGGATTTCGGGGGTTTTGGGGTTTTTTGGGCGGTTTGGGGTTTTTGGGGGTTTTTTTGGGGGTCTCACCGCCGTTTTTGGCTGCAGGACCCCCAAAGACTCGGGGGGGACCCCCCGGCTGAGCCCCCCCGGGCCAGAGCGGCGGCTGCAGAGACCCTCGGCCACGCGGGTGAGACCCCAAAAATCCCACAGGGACCCCAAAAATCCCACAGGGACCCCAAAATTCCACCCCGGGACCCCAAAATCCCACAGGGACTCCAAAATTCCCCCCCTTTGACCCCCCCTTTTTGCCCCACCCAGGTGTGACCCCCCCCGGAACCCCCAAATCCAGGCAATAAACGGGAATTTCGGAGTTTTTCAGGAATTCTGGAGTTTTTCGGGAATTTCGGAGTTTTTTGGGAACGTTTGTATTTTTGGGGTTTATTCTGAGTTTATTTGGGTTTATTTTGAGTTTTGGGGGGTTTTATTTGGGATTTTTGGGGTTTTTTTGGGGTCACAGCTGCAGGAGCTCGGCCACGAGCACCAGCAGGAGTTTTTGGGTTTATTTTGGGTTTATTTCGGTTTATTTTGGGTTTTTTGGGGTCACAGCTGCAGGAGCTCGGCCACGAACACCAGCAGGAGTTTTTGGGTTTATTTCGGTTTATTTGGATTTTTTGGGGTTTTTTTGGGGTCACAGCTGCAGGAACTCTGCCACGAACACCAGCAGGACCCGCGCCAGGTCCTGCACGGTCGGGGGGTGCAGATTGTCCTCGGTGTCCCCCGGGGTGTGCCACACCCGCGGGAACGGCGTGGGGATCACGTGGAGCACGGGGACACCTGGGGACAAGGGACACTGCGGGGACACTGGGGACATTTCAGGGGATTGGGGACATTGGGAACATTTGGGGACATTGGGGACATTGAAGACATTGGGGACATTGGGGACACTGGGGACATTTGGGGACATTGGGGACATTTGGGGATATTGGGGACATTGGGGACACTGGGGACATTTGGGGACATTGGGGACACTGGGGACATTTGGGGACATTGGGGACATTGAAGACATTGGGGACACTTGGGGACACTTGGGGACATTGGGGACACTGGGGACATTTGGGGACATTGGGGACATTCGGGGACATTGGGGACATTTGGGGACACTGGGGACACTTGGGGACATTGGGGACACTTGGGGACAGTCACCTCGCTGCAGGAAGGGCACGTGATCGTCCTCGACGGGCCCGGGGGCGGGGCCGAGGCGGAAAAACGGCGCCGGGGGGGAGGAGAGGAGGAGGCCGAGAGAGCGGAGCCGCTGCTCTGAGGGGACACGGGGACATTGGGGACACCGGGGACATCGGGGGGACTGGGGACATCGGGGACATCGGGGGATTGGTGACGCCGCCACCCCGTTCTTGTCCCATCTCCCGATCCCGTCGCTCGGTCCCGACGTGCCCCGCGTGTCGCCGCTGTCCCCAATGTCGCCGTCCCTGTCCCTGTCCCACCTCCCCGTGTCCCCATTCTTGTCCTCATCCCTCCCCCTTGTCCCCAGCCCTGTCCCCTCCGTCCCCCCAATGTCCCCAGTGTGCCCATCCCTGTCCCCTCTGTCCCCATCGCTGTCCCGCTGTCCCCAATGTCCCCGTTCCCCCCGCTGTCCCCGCTGTCCCCAGTGTCCCCTCCGTGTCGCACCGATGCTCGCCAGCCGCAGGAACCAGCGCCGCGTGCGGGGGAAGTGGCTGTGGATGGCGGGGCCGGGGCCACCCAGCAGGTCCAGCAGCACCAGCAGGCTCTGGGGACACAGGGGACACTCAGGGGACACTCAGGGGACAGTCAGGGGACACTCAGGGAACACTGAGACAGTGACAGGGACAGCAGCACCAGCAGGCTCTGGGGACACAGGGGACACTCAGGGGACACTGAGGGGACACTGAGGGGACACTGAGGGGACACTGAGACAGTGACAGGGACAGCAGCACCAGCAGCCTCTGGGGACAAGGGACACTCAGGGGACACCGGGGACACTCAGGGGACATTCAGGGGACACTCAGGGGACACTCAGGGGACACTGAGACAGTGACAGGGACAGCAGCACCAGCAGCCTCTGGGGACACAGGGGACAGTCAGGGGACACTCAGGGGACACTGAGGGTACAGGGACAGCGAGTGGACAAAGGGGACATTGAGGGGACATCGGGGGACAACGAGGGGACACTGTGGGGACAGGGACAGTGACCTGTCCCCCTGTGTCACTGACCATGGCGCTGAGCTCTGTCCCCGCCGGGTGTCCCCATGTCCCCAGGGTGTCACTGACCATGGCGCTGAGCTCTGTCCCCGCCGGGTGTCCCCATGTCCCCAGGGTGTCCCCATGTCCCCAGGGTGTCCCCATGTCACTGACCATGGCGCTGAGCTCCGTCCCCGCCGGGTGTCCCCTCGCCGCCATCGTCCCCGCCAGGTGCCGCGCCCCGTACAGGGAGTCGCTCTCGCTCCACTCCTCGAACGCCTCCTCCCCGTCCAGGAACAGCAGCTGCAGCGTCAGCGGGGGGGCCTGCGGGACAGCGGGGTCACCTGGGGGCACCTGCAACACCTGGGGACGCCTGGGTACACCTGGGGGACACCTGGGTGCACCTGGGTACACCTGGGGGACACCTGGGGATACCTGGGTACACCTGGAGGACAGCTAGGGGACAGCTGAGTACACCTGGGTACACCTGTAACACCTGGGGGACAGCTGGGGATACCTGGGGATACCTGGGGTACCCCTGGGTACACCTGGGGGACAGTTGGGGATACCTGGGGTACACCTGGGTACACCTCGGGGACAGCTGGTGATACCTGGGACTCTTACACCTGGGTATACCTGGTGTACCTCCCCAGGTGTCCCCAGGTGTGTTTTAGCCCCTCACCTGTCCCGCTCTCCTCTCCAGGTGAGTGTCCAGCGCCGTGGCCAGCTCCAGCAGCAGCGCGCAGGGCACGCTCAGTGTCCCCAGTGTCCCCAGGTGTATTTTATCCCCTCACCTGTCCCCAGGTGTATTCTATCCCCTCACCTGTCCCCAGGTGTGTTTTAGCCCCTCACCTGTCCCCAGGTGTGTTTTAGCCCCTCACCTGTCCCGCTCTCCTCTCCAGGTGAGTGTCCAGCGCCGTGGCCAGCTCCAGCAGCAGCGCGCAGGGCACGCTCAGTGTCCCCAGTGTCCCCAGGTGTATTCTATCCCCTCACCTGTCCCAGGTGTCCCCAGGTGTGTTTTAGCCCCTCACCTGTCCCGCTCTCCTCTCCAGGTGTCCATCCAGGGCCGTGGCCAGCTCCAGCAGCAGCGCGCAGGGCACGGCGGCGTCGGTGGCCCCCACGAAGGGGCCCGTGGCCACCACCTTGGTGTCGTAGTGACAGGCCAGCGCCAGGCGCCGCGCGGCCACCGGGGCCACCGTGGCCACCAGGCTGCGGAAGGTGACCGGCCCGCGGGGCGTGGCCGCCGTGAAGGTGTCCTGCTCCAGGTGCCAGGGGGCGGCCAGGGAGCGCAGGTGGGACAGGATGTGCTGGGGGGAGGAGGGGGGACAGGTGGGGACACCTGGGAATCACCTGGGGACACCTGGGGACACCTGGGGATACCTGGGAATCACCTGGGGATACCTGGGACAGGCCGCGCGGCTGCCGGGCCCCCCCGGGACCCGCTCGTGCAGGAGGGGGCGCAGGAGGGACCCCCAGAGCCGGGCGGGGTCCAGGTGGGACAGGAGGGGCCGGAGGGCGGGGCCGGGAGAGTCGGGGGTCCCAAAATCCGGGGGTCCTGGGGGAAGGGGGCACGGTCCGAGGGGGTCCATGAGATTCGGGGGTCCTGGAGGGATTTGGGGTCCCTGGGGTCCCGGCCCAGCTCGGTCGGTCCCGAATGGTTTTTGGGGGGTCTCGTGAGTCCCCCGTGAATCCCCCCCGCTCCCCGCTCACCGCGCCGTTGGTTCCGCTGGTTCCGGCGGTTCCGGGGGCTCCGCGCTCCCCGCCGGGCCAGCACAGCAGCAGGACGGCGGCGGCCGCCAGCAGCGCCAGCAGCGGCAGCAGCGGCCGGGCCGGGCGGGCCGAGCGCGGCACGAGCCAGCGGAACCGGTCGGTACCGGCACCGGCAGGGCTGTCACCTGTACGTGGCTGTCACCTGTGCGTGGCTGTCACCGTCCCGAGAGACAGCCCGGCCTGGGGGGCACCCCCTTCCTTGGGACCACCCTGCTGGGCTGTCCCCACGTGGGGACACCGGGACATGTGGGGACACCAGCCTGGAGGGGAATGTCACCCTCTGAGGGACAATGTCCTCCCTGGGACCACCAGCCCAGTTGGGGACATCGCCACAGGCTGTCCTTTTTGGGGACACCACCCTGGAGGGGAATGTCACCCTCCTGGGGCCACCAGCTGAGTTGGGGACATCGCCACAGGGTGTCCCCCCTGCCTTCCCTGTGGCCACCAGCCCAGTTGGGGACATCACCACAGGCTGTCCTCTTTGGGGACACCACTCTGGAGGGGAATGTCACCCTCTGAGGGACAATGTCCTCCCTGGGGCCACCAGGCCCGCTGGGGGCATCGCCACGGGCTGTCCCCACATGGAACACCACCCGGGAGGGGAATGTCACCCTCCCTGGGACCACCAGCTGAGCTGGGGACATCACCACAGACTGTCCCCACATGGGAACGCCACCCTGGAGGGGAATGTCACCCTCTGAGGGACAATGTCCTCCCCGGGGCCACCAGCCCAGGTGTGGCCACCCCCACCCCTCCAAACTCCACCCAACTCTCCGTTCCACTCCTTCTTTTTTTCCATCCATCCATCCATCCGCCTTCCCCGTCCCCCCCTCCCCCTCGCCGCGCCCGTCCGTCCGTGTCCATCTGTCCGTGCGTGTCCGTGTCCGTGTCCGTGTCCGTGTCCGTGCCCGCCCCTCACCTGCCGCCCTCCTCCCTGCGGCCGGCCGGGTGCACCCAGTTGTTGTCGTGCAGGCCGGTGCGGCAGCCGGGCGCGTCGCGCTCGGCGCGGCGACAGCACATCCAGTACGAGCGCCCGTAGGGCAGGTCGTGGTGGTACGGCTTGGGGTGCCAGCGGCACAGCGACACGTCCCCCCGCTCGTAGCGCTTCTTGCACTGCTTGCACGGGTCGTCCCGGTAGAGCGGGTCGCGGTTCCACCGCGAGTCCGCCGCCTGCACGCCGAACGTCTCGATGATCGACTTGAAGTAGTGGCACGAGCACTTGAGGGCGGCCAGCGCCTGCGTGGGCAGGTAGCTGAAGATCTTCACCATGACGTGCTCGGGCAGCAGCAGCATGTACTGCCGCGGCTCCAGCAGCCGCTGGATCTTGAAGCGGATCTCCAGGAAATCGTGCGACACGTGCCGGTACAGCCGGCACAGCGCCGGGTCTCCCGGCGCCTCCCGCCCAGCGCGGCCGCCGCGGTGGCCGCGGGTTCTCGGGCCGGCCGGGCAGCAGGAACAGCTGTCCCGGCGGGGGCGGCTCGTCCGGCAGCCGCACCGTCTCCTCCGTCACCTGCTTGGCGCTGTCCTTGCCGAAAACACGCACTGGTCCACCACGCCCGTCACCACCACGTCCACGTGGAAGCCGGACGCGCAGTCCCGCGGCGTCGGCACGGCGGACCTTCGCTGGTACCGGTGCCGCCGCCAGCAGCGCTCGGTTCCGGCACCGCGGCCGCCTCCTCGGCGCCGTCCTTGTCGCCCTTGGCGGCCAGCAGCAGCCCCACGCCGGCGCGCGCCGGGCTCACCAGCCGGTACAGGTCGCAGGTGATCTGGTCCTGGCGCCCAGCGCGGGGGACGCTCGGGCGCGGCACCGGCGGCCGTGGCGGCAGCGCTGGGATGGTCGCGCCCGCTGGAGATGCGGAAGGCGATCCTCACCTCGCCGGGCGTGGTCGCGGTGGTGGCCGCCGAGCCAGCGCGCGCACTCGCGGCGTCGTGGCCGCCCGGCACAGCCCGTTGGGCCGGGCCCGCCCGCGCTCCCGGTGCTGGTGCTGCTGCTGCGACTCGAACTGGGCCACGGCCGCGGCCACGCGCCGGCACTCGGGGCCGCCCGCGCCTCCAGCAGCACCAGCGGCGCCGGCGCCTCGCAGGGCCGGGGCAGGCTCTGCAGGGCCAGCGCCGCCCGCCGCTCCACCAGCGCCACCATCTCCGCCACCGACAGCAGGTCCGGGCTGTCACCGGCGCTGTCCCGCCGGGGGGGTGTCCTTGGGGGTGTCCTTGGGGGTGTCCTTAGGGGGTCATGGCAGCAGCGCCGGCGCCGCTTGGCCTTGGAGCTGTCGCTGCCCCAGTTGCCCTTGACCTTCATGGTGCTGGCGCGGCCCCGGTGCCGGTGCCGGTGCCGCCGGTGCCGCACTGGTGCGCCACGAAGAAAGCCACCTTCTCCTTGGTGTTGCCCGGCTTGATGGCGTACCAAGTGTCCAGCAGCACCCGGCCGTCCTCGGCCGCGCCGCCGGCGCCGGGCCGGGCTCGGGGGAGCTGCGGAGGAGGGTGTTCTCGGAGGCGGCCGCCCAGCGCGGGGCTTGCGGGGGGCTGCGGCGGTGGCGGCGCCGGCGGCGGTGGCGCATGGTGGTTTGTTCTGGGAGAAGGTGCCGAAGGGCCGCGGGCACCAGAGCTGCAGCTGCGGGAAGGCGTTGGGCTCCATCAGCGGCGCCGCATGGCACGGCCCGCGGCACCGCCCTGCCACCGCCACCGCCACCGCCACCGGGGCCTGGGAGGGCCGGACGGAGAGACGGGGACACCGGGGTGACGCAGGGACAATCAGGGGGCAGTCAGGGACACGGCAGGGAAACGGGGGGACACGCAGGGACAATCAGGGGGCAGTCAGGGACACGGCAGGGACACAAGGGAATACAGGGGGAACACGAGGCGGACACTCGGGGACACCGGGGGACGCTTGGGGACATGCAGGGGAAACGTGGGGGAAATGGCGCAACACTCTGAGACACGGAGGGACACTCAGGGACATGGAGGGACACTCAGGGACACTCGGGAATACAGGGGGACACGGGAGGGACAAGGGGGGGCCACTTGGGGGACAAGCAGGGACACGGGGGGCACAGGGGAGGCACGAGGGGACACTCGGGAATACGGGAGGAACGGGGACATGGGGGAACACTCAGGGACACTCGGGGACACTCAGGGACATCGCGGGGCTGCGCCCCCTTCCCACGCGCGCCGCAAGCCCCGCCCCCGATCCCGTTAGGCCCCGCCCCCCTCACGCCGCGCCCCGTCCCCCGCGGAGGCCCCGCCCCGCCCCGCCCGTTTAACGCCGTCAGCGGCCAATCAGCGCGCGGCGTTCGGGCCATGCCCATATATGGACGGCGGCGCGCGGGGCCTCGGGGGGGCGGGGCCTCGCGGCCCCGCCCGGCCCGCGCCGCGGTCCCGGTCCCGCGTGGGCCCGGGGGTTCGGGTGGGAACCGGAGCCGGTGTCCGGCGGGGAGGACGCGTTACCGGGCCCGGCCCCGCCACGCTGGGGGCGCGGGGACACCACTGGACCCACCGGGCGCGCCCCGCGTGTCGGTTGAGCTGCCCCGTCCCCTCGCCGGTGCTCGGCGTCGCACCGGGATCCCCTCCGAGCCCCCGCCGGCCCTCCGTTGGGCCCCCGTGGCCGCTCTCGGCCCCCGGCCCGCAGGCCCGGCCGCTCCCCGGGGCGTCCCGCGACGCCGCGAGCCCGCGCCCCTCCCCATCCCGCGCTGGCCGGGCCCCACCCGGTGCCGCCGCCCCTCCCCGCTCACCGGGCAGTGCCGGGCGCGGCCGCTCCGCCTCTCCGGCCGCTTCCGGGGTGCCCCGCCGCGCCTGCGCTCGCGCCCGCCGCGCTCCGCGCCTGCGCCGCGCGGGGCGTCACGGGAGGCGTAGTTCGCTCCCGCCAGGCCGCGGGCGGCCGCGCGGGGCGTCACGGGAATTGTAGTCCGCGCCCGTGACGTCCGGCGTCGCGCCGCGGGGCATTCTGGGAGTTGTAGTTCTCCCCAGAACCGCCCCGTAGCCCCCAGCGACTCCCTCCCCCAAAAAATGACAGCGCAGCACCCCTGGGCGTCACGTGCTCGTTTTATTTTCAGCGTACAAACCTGGGGGCCCCCGTGTCCCCCAAGGTGCGCCCCCCACTGGAGCCCCCCCAAAAACACCCAAATCCCCCGGATTTTGCCCCAAATTGACCCAGACATCCCCCCGCACCCCAAATTCTCGGAAATTCGCCTCCCCCAGCTCCCACAGGTGTCCCCCAGGTGACCCTCAGGTGACCCCCAGCACCCCCAGGTGCCCCCCAGGTGCCCCCAGGACCCCCATGTACCCCCCCAGGTACCCCCCGCTGCCCCTCCCCCCCTCAGCAGCCACTCTCGGCCACCTCTCGCCGCCCCCGCCGGTCCCGGCCCCTCGGGGGGGCTCGGGGGCCAGGGGGCCGAACCGGCAGCGCTGCCACGCCCGGCGGAGCTCGGCCTGCACCTGCGACAGGCGGCATGTCGCGACATGGGGCGGGGCGGCCGCCGCCTGTCGCGATAGGGGCGATGGGGGGGTCGGGACTGGACGCACCTCCTTGTTGGTGAAGCAGTAGAGGACACTGACCGCCAGGCCCTGGGGGGGCGGCGGGGGGACATGGGGACACCTGGGGGGGCTCCGGGACCCCCATTGTCAACGGCCCAATTAACCCCGGTAATTAACCTAACCCGCTAATGAACCCCGTTAATTAAATGAACCCCATCAAAGAACCCCGCTAAAGAACCCCGTTAATTAAACTAATCCGTTAATGAACCTTGTTAATTAAATTAACCCCGTTAATTAACCCCGTTAATTAAATGAACCCTATCAAAGAACCCCGCTAAAGAACCCCGTTAATTAAATTAACCCCGTTAATGAACCCCGTTAATTGAATTAACCCCGTTAATGACCCCCGTTAATGATCCCCGTTAATTAAATTAACTCCGTTAATGAACCCCGTTAATTAAATTAACCCCGTTAATGAACGCCGTTAATTAAATGAACTCCATTAAAGAACCCCGCTAAAGAACCCCGTTAATTAAACTAATCCGTTAATGACCCCGTTAATTAAATTAAGCCCGTTAATGAACCCCGTTAATTAAATTAACTCCATTAAAGAACTCAGTTAAAGAACCCCGTTAATTGAACCAATCCGTTAATGAACCCCGTTAATTAAATTAACCCCGTTAATGACCCCCGTTAATTGAATTAACTCCATCAAAGAACCCCGCTAAAGAACCCCGTTAATTAAACCAAACCGTTAATTAACCCCGTTAATTAAATTAACCCCGTTAATGACCCCCGTTAATTGAATTAACCCCGTTAATTAACCCCATTAATGGATCCCGTTAATCTCACCTGCACGGAGGTGAGCAGCAGGTGCAGGCACAGCCTCGCCCCGTTAATGACCCCCATTGATTAAATGAACCCCGTTAATTAAATTAACCCCGTAAATGACCCCCGTTAATTAAATTAGCCCCATTAATGAGCCCCGTTAATTGAATTAATTAGCCCCTCACCTGCACGGAGGTGAGCAGCAGGTGCAGGCACAGCCGCGCCAGCCTCAGGCCGCCGCCGCCCTCGCCCTCCCCGGCCAGGGCGAAAATCACCTCGTGCACCCCGAGCAGCGGGATGAGCGTCAGCGTGGAGCGCGCCAGCCTGGGGACACGGGGGGACACATGGGGACACATGGGGACACTGCTGGGACACATGGGGACACATGGGGACACTGCTGGGACACATGGGGACACTCGGGGACACAGGGCTGGGACACCTCGTGCACCCCGAGCAGCGGGATGAGCGTCAGCGTGGAGCGCGCCAGCCTGGGGACACATGGGGACACAGGGGGACACATGGGAGCACATGGGGACACATGGGGACACATGGGGACACATGGGGACACTGCTGGGACACATGGGGACAGGGGACAGGGGGACATGGGGACACCTCTGGGACATGGGGACACTGCTGGGACACTGCTGGGACACTGCTGGGACACGGCTGGGACACATGGGGACAGGGGACAGGGGGACATGGGGACACCTCTGGGACATGGGGACACATGGGGACACTGCTGGGACAGGCCCAGGAAGATTTGGGGACACGTGGGGACACGCCCAGGGCTGGGGGGAGCCCTTGGGGACCTGTCCAACTGTCCCCAGGTGTCCCCACCTGCCCCACCTTTCCCCACCTTTCCCCACCTGCCCCACCTGTCCCCACCTGCCCCACCTGTCCCACCTGTCCCCAGGTGTCCCCGGTGTCCCCACCTGCCCCACCTGTCCCCACCTGTCCCACCTGCCCCACCTGTCCCAGGTGTCCCCTGTCCCCACCTGAGCCGCGTGTCCCCGCGGGACACCTGGTGCGCGCGCACTTTGGCCACCAGGATCCGAACGATTCGCACGAAAACCACGAAATTCACCTGGGGGGGAGGGGACACCTGCGGTGACACCCCCGGGGGGGGGGAGGGGACACCGCCACCCCCCCCCGTGACGTCACTCACCGCGACAGCCACCAGGATGGGACAGCGGATCACCCACCACACGGCCACCTTCTCGTTGCGCTCCCAGCACCTGCGCAGGTGTGACTGCGTCACCTGTGTCACCTGTGTCACCTGTGTCACCTGTGATACCTGTGATACCTCTGTCACCTGTGTCACCTGTGACACCTGTGACACCTGTGACACCTGTGATACCTCTGTCACCTGTGACACCTGTGTCACCTGTGACAGCACGGGGACAGGTGGGGACAGGTGTGGACAGGAAGGGACAGGTGGGGACAGGTGGGGACAGGAAGGGACAGGTGGGGACAGGAAGGGACAGGTGGGGACAGGTAGGTGGGGACAAGTGGGGACAGGTGGCCTCACCCCTCGTTCTCATACAGGTAGCGCAGGACAACCCAGGGGACCACGAAGAGCACGGGGACACCTGCGGGGGGAGGGGACACACCTGGTTAGGGGGCCTGGGGGACACAAAGGCACTGGAGGTGACACAGGTGACACAGTGACAGGTGACAGGTGACGCACAGGTGTCACTCACCCCAGCCCAGCAGCAGGAGGGTGACACACAGGTGACACACAGTGACACACAGGTGACACACAGTGACACACAGGTGACAGGTGACAGTGTCACTCACCCCAGCCCAGCAGCAGGAACAGTGACAGGCGGCGCCGGGCGCTCGTGGCCAGCAGCAGGAGGGTGACACACAGTGACACAGTGACACACAGTGACACACAGTGATACACAGGTGACACACAGTGACACAGTGACACACAGGTGACACACAGTGACACACAGTGACACACAGTGACACAGGTGACACACAGGTGACACACAGGTGACACAGGTGACACACAGGTGTCACTCACCCCAGCCCAGCAGCAGGAACAGTGACAGGCGGCGCCGGGCGCCCGTGGCCAGCAGCAGGAGGGTGACACACAGTGACACAGTGACACACAGTGACACACAGTGATACACAGGTGACACACAGTGACACAGTGACACACAGGTGACACACAGTGGTGACACACAGTGACACACAGTGACACACAGTGACACAGGTGACACACAGACACACAGTGACACACAGTGACACACAGGTGACACACAGGTGTCACTCACCCCAGCCCAGCAGCAGGAACAGTGGCAGGCGGCGCCGGGCGCTCGTGGCCAGCAGCAGGAGGGTGACACACAGTGACACAGTGACACACAGGTGACACACAGTGACACACAGTGACACACAGTGACACAGGTGACACACAGTGACACACAGGTGACACAGGTGACAGTGTCACTCACCCCAGCCCAGCAGCAGGAACAGTGACAGGCGGCGCCGGGCGCCGTGGCCAGCAGCAGGAGGGTGACACACAGTGACACAACACACAGTGACACACAGGTGACACACAGTGACACACAGGGACACAGTGACACACAGTGACACACAGGTGACACACTGTACTGGGCCAGTGACACACAGGGGACCCGCCTGGGGACACAGTGACACACAGTGACACAAAGTGACACACAGGTGACACACAGGTGTCACTCACCCCATCCCAGCAGCAGGAACAGTGACAGGCGGCGCCGGGCGCTCGTGGCCAGCAGCAGGAGGGTGACACACAGGTGACACACAGTGACACACAGGTGACACACAGTGACACACAGTGACACACAGTGACACAGGTGACACACAGGTGACACACAGTGACACACAGTGACACACAGTGACACTCAGTGACACACAGTGACACACAGTGACACACAGGTGACACAGGTGACACACAGGTGTCACTCACCCCAGCCCAGCAGCAGGAACAGTGACAGGCGGCGCCGGGCGCTCGTGGCCAGCAGCAGGAGGGTGACACACAGTGACACAGTGACACACAGTGACACACAGTGACACACAGGTGACACACAGGTGACACTCACCCCAGCCCAGCAGCAGGAACAGTGACAGGCGGCGCCGGGCGCTCGTGGCCAGCAGCAGCCGCAGCAGGAACAGCCCCTCGGCCAAGGCCCAGGCGTAGTTGGCACCCACACAGTACTGGGCCAGGGACTGCGCCAGGCGACACAGGGGACCCGCCTGGGGACACAGGGGACACACAGTGACACACTGTACTGGGCCAGGGACTGCGCCAGGCGACACAGGGGACCCGCCTGGGGACACAGTGACACACAGTGACACACAGTGACACACTGTACTGGGCCAGGGACTGCGCCAGGCGACACAGGGGACCCGCCTGGGGACACACAGTGACACACTGTACTGGGCCAGGGACTGCGCCACGCAGCACAGGGGACCCGCCTGGGGACACAGGGGACACGGGTGACACACAGGTCGCACGTGACATGAGCTGTCCCCTCCCCGCCACAGTCCAGGTCCCCTCCCTTCCACAGGTGTCCCCTGGGTGTCCCCGTGCGTTGTCCCTGTGTCCCCCCGCGTGTCCCCGTGCGCACCTGCATGCCGAGCAGCTGCAGGGGGTGTCCCTGTCCCTGGTGTCCCTGTCCCTGTCCCCTCCCGTGGGGCAGCAGCGCGTCCCGGGTCAGGATGGCGCCGGCGCGGAGAGCGAAGGACACGAAGAGATTGGCGTGGAGCAGGTTCCGCGTGCAGCGCAGGCGCCTGCGGGGACACGGGTGACAAAGGGACACGGGGACACCTCTGCGTGACACAGGGGCACGGGGACACCCCTGAGTGACACAGGGGCACGGGGACACCCCTGAGTGACACAGGGACACGAAGAGATTGGCGTGGAGCAGGTTCCGCGTGCAGCGCAGGCGCCTGCGGGGACACGGGGACACAGCGGGTGACACCCCTGGGTGACACGGGGACACCCCTGGGTGACACGGGGACACTGCCAGGTGTGACACAGCCCCAGGTGTGACACAGCCCCAGGTGTGACAGTGCCCCCAGGTGTGTGACAGCCCCAGGTGTGACACAGCCCCAGGTGTGACAGTGCCCCCAGGTGTGTGACAGCCCCAGGTGTGACACAGCCCCAGGTGTGACACAGCCCCAGGTGTGACAGTGCCCCCAGGTGTGTGACAGCCCCAGGTGTGTGACAGTGCCCCAGGTGTGACAGTGCCCCCAGGTGTGACAGTGCCCCCAGGTGTGTGACAGTGCCCCAGGTGTGACACAGCCCCAGGTGTGTGACAGTGCCCCAGGTGTGACACAGCCCCAGGTGTGACAGTGCCCCAGGTGTGACAGTGCCCCCAGGTGTGACAGTGCCCCAGGTGTGACACAGCCCCAGGTGTGTGACAGTGCCCCCAGGTGTGTGACAGTGCCCCAGGTGTGACAGTGCCCCAGGTGTGTGACAGTGCCCCAGGTGTGACACAGCCCCAGGTGTGACACAGCCCCAGGTGTGACAGTGCCCCAGGTGTGTGACAGTGCCCCAGGTGTGACAGTGCCCCCAGGTGTGTGACAGTGCCACCAGGTGCTCCCGTACCTGAGCAGCAGCAGCAGCAGCAGCGCCACCAGCAGCGCGACAAGGGACAGCGAATATCCCACGGTGTAGAGGAGGCGGAACTGCTCCAGGAGCCACGCCTGGCGCTGGGGACAGCGACAGCGACAGGGGGACAGCGACAGCGACAGCGACAGCGACAGGGATGGGGAGAGGGACAGGGACAGGGGCGGGGATGGGGACAGGGATGGGACAGGGGGAGAGGGACAGGGATGGGACAGGGACACGGCAGGGGACACGGCGCGGCGCAGGGGACACGGGGTGTGACACACGTGCCATCCCAGCGTGGCACGAGGCCGGCTCGGTGTCGCGCGGTGTCGCGCGGTGTCACACGGAGCGCAGCGTGACACGGGGCGGGCGGGGGGTGGCACAGCGTGACAAGGCAGCGCCACACGCGGCGCGTGGCACCTCCCGCGGTGTCACCCGGCTGTGTCACCCGGCCGTGCCACCCCCGCCGTGTCACCCCCCGCTGTCCCCGCCATGTCACCCCCTTGTCCCCGCTCTGTCCCCCAGATCCCCGCCATTATCCCCTCGCTGTCCCCCGTGTCCCCCGTGTCCCCCGTGTCCCCCCCGTGTCCCCAGGTGTCCCCAGGTGTCCCCACCTGCAGGGGCTGTCCCTGTCCCAGGTCCTCGCACTGGGAGTTGTCCTGCCACGCGCGGCCGCTCTCGTCTGTCACCCAGCGCGCGTCGGGGCCGCAGCGCCGCGCCACCACCCCGCCCTGCACTGTCACCGCAGTGTCACCTCAGTGTCACCTCAGTGTCACCTGTGACACCCGCGCCACCACCCCGCCCTGCACTGTCACCGCAGTGTCACCGCAGTGTCACCTGTGTCACCTGTGACACCCCGCGCCACCACCCGCCCCTGCACTGTCACCGCAGTGTCACCTCAGTGTCACCTGTGACACCCCGCCACCACCCCGCCCTGCACTGTCACCGCAGTGTCACCGTTCCCCTGTCCCCACTGTCCCCTCCATGTCCCCACTGTCCCCTCTGTCCCCACTGTCCCCTCTATGTCCCCCCTGTCCCCACGACACCTGGGGCAAGGGGGGCGTGGAGGACTGGGAGGGGGCACCTGGGGGGCACTGGGGACCCCGGGAAAAGGGGGGGATGGGGGGTACAGCGGTGACATGGCAAGGGGCACCTGGGGGCAACCCGGGGGGCCCAAAGGGGAAGGGGGCAATGGGGGCATGGGGGAAGCGGGACTGGGGGGCACCCGGGGACATGGGGGGGAAAAGGGGGGCACCTGGGAACTGGGGGCACCTGGGGACAAGGGGACCCCCCCGGAGCCACCGGGGCCCGGGGAGGGGTCAGGGACGGGTCGGGGGGGGCACGGGCGTGGGGGCACCTGGGGACTTGAAGGGACCCTTTTGGGGGAAAAGGGGGGGACACCTGGGGACAAGGAGGGGGCACCTGGGGGGCACCTGGCACATTCTGGGGGGGGGGGTTTGGGGATTTGGGGGCAATTTGGGGGTTTTGGTTTGGGGATTTGGGCCTGGTTTTGGGGTTTGGGGTTTGGTTTGGGGGGTTTGGGGATGGTTTGGGGGTTGTTTGGTGGATTTGGGGGGTGGATTTGGGGGTTTGGGGTTTGTTTTTTGGGATTTCTGGCTGGATTGGGGGAAACTCTGGCTGGTTTGGCTGTCTGTTGGGTTTGGGTTTGGGGCTGGTTTGGGGGTTTGTGGCGGTTTTGGGGCTGGGTTTGGGGGTTTTGGCTGGTTTAGGGGGGTCTTGGGGTGGGTTTTTGGGTGGTTTGGGGTTTGGGTGGGTTTTGGGGTTTGGTTTTGGGGAAAATTTGGGGTTTTTGGGGGTTTTTTTTGGGTTTTTGGGGGTTTTGGCTGGTTTGGGGGTCTTGGGGGGCCGTTCAGGGTTTTGGGGTGTTTGGGGGGTTTGGGGGTTGTTTGGGGGGGTTTTGTGGGTGTTTTGGGGTTGGGTTTGGGGGGGTCTGGGGCTGTTTTGGGGTTGGGTTTTGGGGTGTCGGGGGGTTTTGGGGGGTTTGGGTTTTGGGGGGTCTGTGACTTTTTGGGGTGTCTGGCCCAGCTCCCCCGCCCCTGTCCCCCCCGTGGCCCCTGGGTGGAGTCCCAAGATCGGTGCTGGGGGGTTTGGGCGGCGGGGCTCAGGGGGGCGGCGAGCTGGGGCGGGGCTGTGGGGGCGCTGTTTCGGGGGGGGGCTCTGCCTGCCCAGCCTCGGCGGGGGGGGCGAGCCGGGCGCGAGGAGCACCTGGAGCAGAGCCTGGCACAGCTGGGACGGCTGGAGGCGGCTGCAGGGGGCTGGAGCTGCTGCCGGGGGGGGCGGCGAGGGGCGTGGCCAGGGGAGGGGATGGCGTGGCCAGGGAGGGGCAGGAATGGCCAGAGTGGGGCTGGGCGTGGCCAAAGTGGGATGGAACCCGGGGAAGGGATGGAACCCCAAAATCGGGATGGACCCCAAAATGGGGCTGGGGTGCCAAAGTGAGATGGACACACCCAGGAGGGGGCTGGACACGCCCAAAAGGGGCTGGGCCGCCCAAAGTGGCCTGGAAACACCCAGGGAGGGGATGGACACCCAAAATGGGGGCACACCCGGGGGAGCTGGAAACCCAAACGGGGTGGACCCCCAAAATGGGGCTGGCACTCCATGGAGCCTCAGGAGCCCGGAGGGGAGCTGGACCGCCCATGGGCCTCAGGACCGCCCCAGCCCTGTGAATGGGCTGGCCCCCCCCGTTTTGGACCGCCCCCCAGTGCTGGGGCCACCCCCTGTCGCGACAGGCCACGCCCCCCACATTAAAGCCTTTTTGGAGTTCTGCCTCGGTGCCTTTGAGGGCGGGGCTAA
>JAREIS010000630.1:0-55000 GCA_030060385.1 Muscicapa striata striata
GGGATGATTTTTTTGGGGTGATTTTTTGGGGGTGATTTTTTGGGGGTGATTTTTTGGGGTGATTTTTTTTGCAATCCCAATTTTGGGGGTTTTTTTGGGGCCGTTTTGGTGCCGGAATTTTTTGGAAATTTTTTTTAATTTAAAATTTTTTTTCTTTTGGGGTGTTGTTTTCAGGGCCGCCATTTTGGGGGGATTTTGAGGGGTGGGGGAGGGGCCGAGCGAATTTCGGAGTCCCCAAAATGCCGTGGGGGGAGGGGATGACGTCATCCCAGGGCCCCCCAAATTTTGGAGAGGGGGAGGGGGAGGGGGGGGATTTCCCCAAATTCGGCCCCAAAATCTCCCCAAAGGTTTGGGGGGGCCCTAGAGAGGGCGGGGGGGAGGGGACATTGATGATGTCAGCGATGACATCACAGCGATGACGTCACTGATGATGTCATTAACATCCATCGCAGTGTTTGTGTTCCCCGGGTGGGCGCGGCGACGCTGATGACGTCACACTGATGACGTCACTGATGTCCCCGTTAATGTCATGCCAGTGTCCCTCAGGCACGGTGACGCTGATGACGTCACGGTGACGCTGCTGATGTCACTGGTGACGTCACTGATGACATCAGCGCCACCAGCGCTCGCGACCCCTGAGCGGGCGCGGGGACAGCGATGACGTCACAGCGATGACGTCACACTGTGATGATGTCAGGCAGCGATGACGCGTCAGTGACAATGATGCCACAGCGATGATGACGTCACTGATGACGTCACGCTGATGATGTCACTGCCGGGGTTCGCGTTCCCCGAGCGGGCGCAGGAGGCCGAGCCCGGCCCCGGCTCAGTGACAGGGACGGTGTCACTGTTGGTGTCACACAGTGACGATAACGATACTAACGATAATGATTCTGATGATAATGATGATGTTATAGAGTGATGATGATGTCACTGATGACGTCACAGTGACGATGATGACGTCACGCAGGGTTCGCGTTCCCCGAGTGGGCGCTGGAGGCTGAGCTCAGCCCTGGCTCAGTGACAGTGACGATAACGATGATGATGATGATGTCATACAATGATTCTGATGATGATGATGCTGATGACGTCACTGATGATGTCACACCGCTGACGTCACGCAGGGTTCGCGTTCCCCGAGTGGGCGCACGAGGCCGAGTCCAGCCCCGGCTCAGTGACGGTGATGGTGTCACTGTTTGTGTCACACAGTGACGATGATGATAATAACAATAATGATTCTGATGATAATGATGATGATGATGATGATGATGACA
The DNA here is from genome assembly GCA_030060385.1 of Muscicapa striata striata. Taxonomy (NCBI): domain Eukaryota; kingdom Metazoa; phylum Chordata; class Aves; order Passeriformes; family Muscicapidae; genus Muscicapa; species Muscicapa striata. The sequence continues at coordinate 1,275 of JAREIS010000630.1, forward strand.
TCACAGTGATGATGATGACGTCATGCAGGGTTCGCGTTCCCCGAGTGGGCGCACGAGGCCGAGCTCAGCCCCGGCTCAGTGACAGTGACGATAACAATGATGATGATGATGTCATACAATGATTCTGATGATGATGATGATGATGATGATGATGACGTCACTGATGACGTCACACCGCTGACGTCACGCAGGGTTCGCGTTCCCCGAGTGGGCGTACAAGGCCGAGTCCAGCCCCGGCTCGCGCATGAACTACGACAAGCTCAGCCGCGCCCTCAGGTGAGACACACACCTGGGGCAGGTGGGGACACACCTGGGGCAGGTGGGGACACACCTGGGGGTACCTGGGGCACACCTGGGGATACCTGGGACACACCTGGGGATACCTGGGACACACCTGGGGATACCTGGGATACACCTGGGACACTGGGGACACACCTGGGGGTACCTGGGACACACCTGGGGACATTCGGGACACACCTGGGGACACTGGGGACACACCTGGGGATACCTGGGACACACCTGGGGACATTGGGGACACACCTGTGCGAGCCCCACATGAACTACGACAAGCTCAGCCGCGCCCTCAGGTGAGACACACACCTGGGGCAGGTGGGGACACACCTGGGGGTACCTGGGACACACCTGGGGATACCTGGGACACACCTGGGGACATTGGGGACACACCTGGGACAGGTGGGGACACACCTGGGACACATCTGGGACACACCTGGGGACATTGGGGACACACCTGGGGACACTGGGGACACACCTGGGGATACCTGGGGACACACCTGGGGGTACCTGGGACACACCTGGGGATACCTGGGATACACCTGGGACAGGTGGGGACACACTGGGGATACCTGGGACACACCTGGGGATACCTGGGACACACCTGGGGACATTGGGGACACACCTGGGGATACCTGGGACACACCTGGGGATACCTGGGGCACACCTGGGACACATCTGGGCACACCTGGGGACACTGGGACACAACTGGGGATACCTGGGACACACCTGGGGATACCTGGGACACACCTGGGGACATTGGGGACACACCTGGGGGTACCTGGGACACACCTGGGGACATTGGGGACACCTGGGACACATCTGGGCACACCTGGGGACATTGGGGACACACCTGGGGATACCTGGGGCACACCTGGGACACATCTGGGCACACCTGGGGATACCTGGGACACACCTGGGGACATTGGGGACACACCTGGGGACACTGGGGACACACCTGTGGATACCTGGGACACCTGTGGGGGGGCTGGGACACACCTGAGGACATTGGGGACACCTGGGGGACATTTGAGATGCACCTGGGACACACCTGGGACAGGTGGGGACACACCTGGGGATACCTGGGACACCTGTGGGGGGGGTGGGACACACCTGGGACAGGTGGGGACACACCTGGGGACATTGGGGACACACCTGGGGACACCTGGGGGGGACACTGGGAGACCCCAAGCCCAGCCCAGGCACCCCCAGGCTCACCTGAGTGACACTGGGAGCACTGGGGGGGGTCGGGGGGGGGTTCCCAGGTGCATTTTGGGGTTCCCAGGTGCATTTGGGTGTCCCCCAGGTGTGTCCCCCCTCACCTGTCCCCTCCCCCCCCCAGGTATTACTACAACAAGCGGATCCTGCACAAAACCAAAGGGAAGAGATTCACCTACAAATTCAACTTCAACAAACTGGTGCTGGTGAATTATCCCTTCATCGACCTGGGGCTGGCAGGTGAGGGGGGAGGGGCTGGCAGGTGAGGGGGAGGGGCTGATCCATCCCTTCATCGACCTGGGGCTGGCAGGTGAGGGGGGAGGGGCGGGCAGGTGAGGGGGAGGGGCTGGCAGGTGAGCTCACCTGGGCAGGGGAGGGGGAGGGGACAGGTGAGGGTGGGGTGGGTGGGGCTGGGCGTGGCCAGGGAGGGGGCTGGGCGTGGATTTTATTTTATTTTGTTTTATTACATTTTACTTTATTTTACTTTATTTTATTTCACTGTATTTTATTTTATTTTATTTTATTTTATTGTATTGTATTTTATTTCATTTTACTGTATTTTATTTCATTCTATTTTATTTTATTTCATTTTATTTCATTTTATTTTATTTTATTTTATCTTATTTTATTTTATTGTATTCTATTTCATTTTATTTTATTTCATTTTTTTTTTTTTTATTTTATTTTATTTTATTTTATTTTATTTTATTTTATTTTATTTTATTTCATTTATTTTATTTTATTTTATTTTATTCCATTCCAGGCCCCCGCTGCCGCAGAGCGCCCCCTCCCCACGGGGTCCCACTTCCGCTTCCCCCTGCCCGGCCCCTCCCCACCGACGGCCTCCTCCTCCCCCTCCCCCTGCCCCTCCCCCACCACCCCCCAAACCCCCGACGACCTCAGGGTGGGGGAGGGGGCGGGGCGGCGTGGGCGCCCCTCCCCCTGCTGGCCCCTCCCCCTCGCCCTTCCCCTCGCGCCGTTTGGGGTCTCAGCGACGGCGAACCCGAGGAGCCCCTCCCCACCCCCCGCGCTGCCCTCCTCCCCCTGCCCCCGGGGCGGGATTCCGCCACCCTCCCCGCCCATCCCCCACCCCGCCTCACCCTCCGAGGGGCTCTTCCGCCTCTACCCTCCCCCACCCCAACTCCCCGCTGGGAGGGGGCGGCGGCGGCGGTGGGGGTGGGGGGAGGGGGTGGGGGAGGGGCCGGGGGCTCCTCCTCCCCTCAGCCCCCGCCCTCCCCTCAGCCCCCCATTTATACATCCTCCCCACCCTCAGCCCGCTCTTCGGGGGCTCGGGCAGCGGGGGTGGGGGAGGTCGGGAGGGGGTGGGGGAGGGGGTGGGGAGGGTCGCACTTCTCCTTCTCGGCCGAGGACCTGCAGCGCGCGCTGGCGGCGCAGGCGCGGAGCGTCCTCAGCTACCACCCGAGCCCGCGCGCCTTCCTGCCCTGCCCCACCCCGCGCTGCTCCTGCCCCACCCCACGCCGCCCCCCTCCCCGCCCCCCGCACACGCCCCTTTCCCCTTCAAACTCCAGCCCCTCCCCGGGCGGCGGCAGCGCGGAAAAACAGAGGCGGCCCCTCCCACCATCGTCATCGTCATCGTCATCATGGAGGGGGAGGGGCGGGGAAAACAGAGCCCCTCCCCCACATCAAGGTGGAGCAGGTGGGGAGGGGTCGGAGGTGGAGGTGGAGGAGCTGAGCGAGGAGGAGGAGGAGGAGGAGGAAGATGAGGTGTTCGCCCCTCCCCCACCCGCCCCCAAAACCGAGGAGGGGAGGGGAGGGGTCGGCCGCCACCACCCCTCCCCACCCTCCCCCACCTTGCGGCCCTCCCCTCCCCCGCGTGCCGCTCAAGCTGCGCTTCAAGCGGCGCTGGAGGGAGGGGGGAGGGGCGGAGACCCCCCGGGGTGGGGGAGGGGAGCCCCCCCAGGTTTTGGGGGGGGTGGGGGGAGGGGAGCGGGAGCTGCACCGCGCCACGGCCCAGCTCTCGCTGGAATCCTAAATTTTACCTTTTTTAAATTTTTTTGTGTGGGGGAGGGGCCAGTTTTCCCCTCCCCCGCCATTCCCTCACCCCTCCCCACTGCCTTAAAAATTCCAGAATTGGCCCCTCCCACCGCAACCCCAAATTGAAGTTTTGGGGTTTTTTTGTTTTTTTTTTTCCCTCCTGAAATTTTGGGGGAGGGGCTTTGTGCAGGGAGCGGGGAGGGGCGGAGATTGAAGCCCCCTCCCCCACTGATTTTTTTTTTATTTTTAGGGATGCCTTGATTGGGGGAGGGGCTGGTTTATGAGGGGGGAGGGGAACCCCCCTTAAAAAAATATAAAAAGAGCGGAGCCCCCCAAAAAAAAACAAAACGGGTGGAAAATTCTCCCCACCATGGGGGAGACCCCAAAAAATGGGTGCGACCCCCTCCCCCAAAAAAAAATGATTTTAAAAACGGGTGAACCTCCCCTGCCCCCAAAAAGCACAAATCCGGATTTTTGTCCCCAAAAATGCAAAGCGGGGGAGGCCGCCGGCACAGCCCCCCTCCTCCTCCCCCGATCCTGGGGTCTCTCTCCCGTTTTTGGGGGTCTCTCCCCCTTGTACAAACGGCTTTGATGTAACCAAAAATGGGGTGGACGCGGGGGGGAACCCTGACCCACCGTGGGGGGAGGGGCGGGGTGGGGAGGGGCGGGGGAGGGGGTCTCCAAGTGCCTGTATTGTACTGTCTGGGGCTGGGGGAGGGGCGGGGGGGGAGGGGTCTCTCTTTGAAGCCTTATTGACACCTGTAAATAGGGGAGCGGGGGAGAGGGGCGAGGGGGAGGGGAATCACTCGGAGAATGTATTAAGAAAAAAACAAAAAAAGAATTAAATCATAACCAATAAAGATTTCACAGCTCCGCCGCTTCCCGCGCGCTGACCGGGGAATCCCCAAAAAAAAAAAAATCTCCCGGGCTCCATTCCCGGCGCTTAGGCCGCATTTCCGGTTTGGCGCCGCCGTTGCTTAGCAACGTGCTTTGCGCTTCCGTTTCCCGTCGTGCTTTGCGCGCGGCAGCCAATCAGCGTCAGTTCCCGGCGTGCTTTGCGCGCAGCAGCCAAACAGCGCCAGTCCGCGTCGTGCTTTGCGCACAGCAGCCAATCAGCGCCAGTTCCCGTCGTGCTTTGCGCGCTGCAGCCAATCAGCGCCAGTTCCCGTCGTGCTTTTCGCACAGCAGCCAATCAGCTCAAGGTCCCGGCGTGCTCTGCGCGCAGCAGCCAATCAGCGCCCGCTTCCCGGCGTTCTTTGCGCGAGCGTTGCGCAGCAACGCGTCTCTTTGTTTTGTTTCCGGGCGGATGTTGCTAAGCGACAGCCAATTAGCGGCCAGGATTGGTTGGCGGTTTTTTTCCCATAATTAACCGCTCTCAAGATTTCTTCCCCCGGGTTTTTCCGGTCACTTCCGCGCCCAGCGAAACCCAAAATCTCCGGGAATCCCTCCTGGAGGACCCTCCCCCAATTTAGGGGGGATTTTCCATCCCTGCCCCCTTTTATTGCGCTTTGTGCACCCCGGGGGGGTTTTATGGCTCCTCCAACCCCCCCGAAAGAACCGGGGACCCCCAGAACCTCCCAAATTTCCCCTCCGTGCCGGCTCTGTACAGGCCCCTCCCATCAATTACTAGGGGGCTCAGATCCATAAAGGGGTGTCGGATTTTAGGAGGTCCTAGAGGGATTTTCCGGGGGTCCCGGGGAAGGTTTTTGGGGTTCAGGGCTGAGTTTGGGGCGGTTTTTGGGGGTGATCCCGCGCTGACCAATCACCGAGCGCAGCGCGCCCGGGGGGGCGTTGCTTGAGCCGAGCCGCGCGTGTCTGTGGGAACTGCGCATGCGCGGGAAGGGGCGGGCGTGGTGTGAGCCAGGCCACGCCTCTCTGTGGAGACTGCGCATGCGCGGGGAGCGGCGTGGGCGTGCCCGGGCCCCGCACGTGTCCCCACACGCGGCCCCGCACGTGCGGCCGCACGCGGGGGCGGGGCCGGGTTGGGGGCGGGGCCGGGGCGGGGTTTGGGTCACGGGGCGGGGCCCGGGGTTGGTTTTTGTCCCCCCGCCTGTCGCGACATCGGCGCCGCTTCCGCCCCGCCCGTCGCGATATCGGGAGCCGTGCGAGGGGATCCGAGAGCCCCCAATTAACAGACACCCCTAATTAACAGACACCCCTAATTAACAGAGACATCTGCAATTAATAGAGACGCCCCCAACTGAGACTCCCGCAATTAACAGAGAGCCCCCAATTAACAGAGATCCCATTAATAGAGAACCCACCATTAATAGAGACCCCCTCAACTTACAGACCCCCCTAATTAACAGACGCCACTAATTAACAGAAACCTACCACAATTAATAGAAACCCCGATTAACAGAGACCCCCCCAAGTTAACAGAGATATCCCCAAATTAGCAGACACCCCCAATTAACAGAGATTCCCCCCATAATTAACAGACATCTTCCCTAATTAACAGACCTCTCTAATTAACAGACCCCCCTAATTAACAGAGACCCCCCAAATTAACAGCGACACTGCCAATTAACAGACACCCCCCGATAAGGGACACCTCCAATTAGCAGAGACCCCCGCTAATTAACAGACACCCCCAATTAACAGAGACACTCCCAATTAGCAGAGACTCCCCCCCCAATTAATAGAGACATCGCTAATTAAGAGACCCCCCTATAATTAACAGAGACCCCCAATTAACAGAGATTCCCCGAATTAAGGGACTCTCCCAAATTAAGAGACACCCCTAATTAGCAGAGAGCCCCTTAATTAACAGAGACCGCCTCTAATTAACAGAGCCCGCCCCGCGCTCCGTTCCCGGCCGGGACTGGGCGTGGTCACGTGGAGCTGGGGCGTGGTCACGTGGAGCTGGCATGCGCGGAGCCATCGAAGGTGCCAGAAGGATCCGGGCGGCGGAGGCGGCGGAGCCGGTGAGGGGAGGGGGGTCCCGGGAGCCTCCGTGGGGTGAGGGGAGGGTGAGGAGAGGGGGGACCCCCTGAGGGGCGGTTTGGGAGGGGAAATTCCCTACCCGAGGGGCAGGGGAGGGGTTTGGGGAGGGGTTGTGAGGGGGTTTGTGAGGGGAAACAGCGCTCTGAGGGGATTTGTGAGGGGAAACCCCCCTTGGAGAGGAGTTTGGGGCGGTTCTGAGGGGATTTGTGAGGGGAAACCCCCCTTTGAGAGGAGTTTGGGGCGGTTCTGAGGGGATTTGTGAGGGAAAACTTCCCCCTGAGAAGGTTCTGAGGGGATCTGGGGGGATTTGTGAGGGGAAACCCTCCCTTGAAAGGACTTTTAGGGCGGTTCTGAAGGGATTTGTGAGGGCAAACATCGCTCCGAGAGGGTTGTGAGGGGATTTGTGAGGGGAAACCCCCCCTTAAGAGTAGTTTCGGGGAGATTCTGAGGGGATTTATGAGGTAAAAATCACTCTGAGGGGGGTTTTGAGGGCATTTGTGAGGGAAACCCCTCCCTTAGGAGGAGTTTTCGTGAGGTTCTGAGGGGATCTGGGGCGGTTCTGAGGGGATTTGTGAGGAAAACCCCCTCGAGAGGAGTTTCGGGGAGCTCCTGAGGGGATTTGTGAGGGAAAACATCGTCCTAGAGGGAATTTGTGAGGTAAAACCCCCCCTCGAGAGGAGTTTTGTGGCGGTCCTGAGGCGATTTCTGAGCTCGAACCCCCCCGAGGGGCTCAAGGAGGGCCCTGAACGGATCCGGCTCTTCCAAAGAGACTTTTGGGGCTCCCTGAGGGATTTTTGGGGCTCCTGAAGGGATTTTGGGAGTTCCCTGACGGAATCCGGGGGTCCCTGAGGGGTTTTTGGGGTGTCTGAGGAGCTTTGAGTGGCTCTCAGGAGTTTTGGGGTCCCTGAGTGGCTCTAAGTAATTTTGGGGGGTCCTGAGGAGTTTTTGGGAGTCTCTGAGGAGTTTTGGGAGTCTCTGAGGAGTTTTGGGGTCCCTGAGGAATTTTGGGGTCCTTGAGTGGTTTTTTGTGTCCCTGAGGAATTTTTGGGGTCCCTGAGAAGTTTTTGGTGTCCCTGAGGAATTTTTGGGGTTCCTGAGGAATTTTTGGTGTCCCTGAGGAGTTTTGGTGTCCCTGAGGAGTTTTGGGGTCCCTGAGGAGTTTTTGGGGGTCCCTGAGGAGTTTTTGGGGTCCCTGAGTGGCTCTGAGTAATTTTGGGGTGGGTCCCTGAGGAATTTTTGGTCTCCACCCCAAACCCCGCTCACTTCCCCCAATATATTTATTATTTTAATCTTTCCTCCCTTCCTTAAATTTAACTTTTAATTATTTTCGCGTGGGGTGGGCGGGGCGCGCGGTGACACCGCCACCCTTTTTGTCACCAAACCGGGCAGAGGTGACAAACCCCCTCCCCTCCCCCTTACAGGTGCCACCACCGCGTTGTCACCTGTCCCCTCCTCACCGTGGAGTCCCTGCGCGCTCTGTCGCAGCTGCACTCCCCCCTCGGGGGAGGAGGCGACACCGCCACGCCCATGTCACCACCGCCGCCACCATGTCGCGACGAGGAGGAGGAGTGCCTGGACTATTATGGGATGCTGTCCCTGCACCGCCTCTTCGAGGTGGTGGCCGCGCAGCTGAGCCACAGCGACGTGGCCGTGCTGTCGGTGCTGCTTGAGCAGTCGCTGCCTGGGCCGCCGCCGGACCCGCTGGACCCGCAGCTGTGGGCGGGTGACAGCGGCCACGTCCCCAAGGAGCTGCTGCGCAGGAGGAGCAGGAGGAGGGGCGGGCCGCAGGTGGCGAGCGGGGGCGGGGCCGCGGCGCGCTCGGGGCTGGAGGTGCTGCTGGAGCTGGAGAGGAGGGGGCTGTGCCACGAGGGCGACCTGGGCGCGCTGCGGGCGCTGCTGAGGGCGGCCAGCAGGCACGACCTGCTCAGGTGCCTCACGCTCAAGAGGCCGCGGCCAGGTGAGTGACGGGCGGCGCCTGCGGGGTGCCTGCGGGGCACCTGTGTGTCCCCCTGTGGGTCACCTGTGTCATCTGTGTGTCACCTCTGTGGTACCTGTGTATCCCCCTGTGGGTCACCTGTGTCATCTCTGTGTCATCTGTGTCTCCCTTGTGTACCTGTGTGTCACCTGTGTCATCTGTGTGGCACCTGTGTGGCACCTGTGTATCCTCCTGTGGGTCACCTGTGTCATCTGTGTGGCACCTGTGGCATCTGTGTGTCACCTGTGTGGTACCTGTGTATCCTCCTGTGTCCCCCTGTGTCACCATCCTGTGTGCACCTGGCCCTGTGGCACCTCCTGTGTCTGGTCCCCCTGTCCCCTGTCACCCTCGAGTACCTCAGTGTGTCCTAGCGCCCCAATGTCCCAGTGTTTCCCCCCCCTGACCGTGTCCCCCCTGTCCCCGCAGTGTCCCCTAGCCCCCTGTGTCCCCTCAGTGTCCACTCCTGACCGTCCCCTGTCCCTCGTGTCCCTCAGTGTCCCCTGGACCGTGTGCCCCCTGTCCTCCGTGTCCCACCGTGTCCCTGCTGTGTCCCTGCCCTGGGTGTCCCTGTGCCCTCCGCCTCCCCGGGCTGTGCACACAGGTGAGCCTGGGGACACTGTTGGTACTTGGATCCACTGTGTCTCCTGGGATCACTGGGGTACTCACTGGAACTACACTGTGGGACTCTGGGGTACCCCTGGGCCTTGGATATTGGACCATTGTGACCTGGTGTCCGGGCATTTGTGGACCTCCTGTGGCGCTGGGTCATTTGGTCACTGTTGGGGCACTCTGGGGTCACTTTGTGGGCCAGTAGTCCCTCATCCCTCATTGGTCCCCATTGGTCACTCAGGGTCCTCATGTACCAGGGTCCCTCCAGGTCACTCAGGCCCACTCAGGGTCCTCAGTCACTCAGGGTCCTCAGAAGTCACTCATTGGTCACTCGGGTCATGCATTGGTCACTCCACGGGTCCTCCAGGTCCTCAGGTCCTCAGGGTCACTCATTGTCCTCATGTCCCTGGTCCTTTCTCCGCCTCAGGTTCCGGCTCGGGGCGCCAGCGCTGCCCAAGTGGCCTGGACACTGGGGAATTGGGATTTTGGGAATCCCAAACAATTCGAAATTCAGGAAATTTCGGAGGAGTTCGGAAGAATTGGGAAATTCCAAAGTTCACTCTGAGGAATTCACTGGGCCTCCCACCAGAGCCCCAGGACCCGGCCCGGCCAAGGTGACCTGCGGACTGGGAGGACTGGGAACTGGGGTACTGGGAGGACTGGGATGGGACTGGCATCAGACTGGGAGGGATTGGCATGGACTGGGGGGGACTGGGACAAACTGGGATAAACTGGGAGGGACTGGGGACACTGGCAGGGACAAACCAGTTTGGGATTGGACAAACTGGGAGAACTGGAGCAGCAGAGCTCATTGCAGGGCCTGGGGCCATGAGTCACTGGTTTATACTGGGAGCACTGGGAATGCCCCTGCAGGGGCACTGGGAGCTGTGTCCCAGCATGGATACTGGTTTATACTGGTTTATACTGGTTTATACTGGGGCACTGGGCCTGGTCTCTCCTCCTGCCCACCGTACTGGTCCTGATTGGTTTATACTGGTTTATACTGGTTTATATTGGCTTTTACTGGTTTATATTGCTTTATACTGGTTTATATCGGTTTGTGCTCATCCGTACTGGTTTTAACTGGTCCGTACTGCTTTTTAACTGGCCCATACTGGTTCTAACTGGTTTTTCCCCCCTCCCAGACATCCGTCTGTACTGTGTGCTGCGAGCACGAGCGCTGTGCTCACACTGGGTTATACTGGCCCATACTGGGTTATACTGGTCTGTACTGGTCACTAATTGGTCTATATTGCTTTATACTGGTTTATACTGGTCTCTAACTGGTCTTTACTGGTTTATATTGGTTTATACTGGTTTTTCTCCCCCTTGCAGATATCAGGTTCCGTGTGAGGGCCGAATACTGCGAGCACGAGCGCTGTGCTCACACTGGGTTATACTGGGTTATACTGGGTTATACTGGATTATACTGGCCCATACTGCTCCATACTGATCTATACTGGTCTATACTGGTTTATACTGGTTTATACTGGTCTCTAACTGGTCTATACTGGTTTTTTGTCTCTCCCCAGACATCAGGCTCTGTGTCAGAGCCGAGTACTGCGAGCACGAGCGCTGTGCTCACACTGGGTTATACTGGGTTATACTGGCCCATACTGCTCCATACTGGTCTATACTGGTTTATACGAGCACGAGCGCTGTGCTCACACTGGGTTATACTGGGTTATACTGGGTTATACTGGCCCATACTGGTCTATACTGGTTTATACTGGTTTGTACTGGTCTCTAACTGGTTTCTCTCCCCCTTTACAGATATCAGGCTGCGTGTCAGAGCCGAGTACTGCGAGCACGAGCGCTGTGCTCACACTGGGTTATACTGATCCATACTAGTCTATAGTGGGTTATAGTGGTACATACTGGTCTATACTGGTTTATACTGGTCTCTAACTGGTCTATACTGGTTTTTTGTCTCTCCCCAGACATCAGGCTGCGTGTCAGAGCCGAGTACTGCGAGCACGAGCGCGCCCTGCGCCGCTCCGTCTCCTCCAGCCGCCCGCGCGGGCCCGGCCGCGCCCTGGACGTTTTCGGGCAGGCCAGCGGCGTGCTCAAGTCACGTGACCTCGGGTCCATCCTGTGCGACATCAAGTTCTCGGAGCTGTCGTACCTGGAGGCGTTTTGGGGCGATTACCTGAGCGGGGCCCTGCTGGAGGCGCTCAAGGGCGTCTTCCTCACCGAGGGGCTGCGGCGCGCCGTGGGCAGGGAGGACGTGAGGCTGCTCGTCAGCGTCGACCAGGATGACTATGAGGAGGGGAGGAGGCTGTTAATGGAGGCACAGGGTGGGGGAGGGGGCAGGAGAGGGTGAGGAGGATTTTGGGGGATTTTGGGATGATTTTGGGGGATTTGGGGGATTTGGGGGTTTGATGGGCTGCTGGTCAGCGTGGACCAGGACGACTACGAGGAGGGGAGGAGGTTACTGATGGAGGCACAGGGTGGGGGAGGGGGCAGCAGGGGGTGAGGAGGGATTTTGGGGGATTTTGGGGGATTTGGGATGATTTTGGGGGATTTGGGGTGTTTGATGGGCTGCTGGTCAGCGTGGACCAGGACGACTACGAGGAGGGCAGGAGGTTACTGATGGAGGCACAGGGTGGGGGAGGGGCAGGAGGGTGAGGAGGGATTTTGGGGTGATTTTGGGAGATTTTGGGGGGATTTTGGGAGATTTGAGGGGGGGTGATTTGGGGGATTTTGGGAGATTTTGGGGGATTTGGGGTGTTTGATGGGCTGCTGGTCAGCGTGGACCAGGACGACTGCGAGGAGGGCAGGAGGTTGTTAATGGAGGCAGGGGTGATTTAGGAGATTTGAGGGGAGATTTTGGGGGATTTTTGGAGATTTTAGGGGGATTTTGGGAGATTTTGGGGGGATTTGGGGAGATTTTAGGGGGATTTTGGGAGATTTTGAGGAGATTTTGGGGAGATTTTGGGGGGATTTGGGGGATTTTGGGAGATTTGGGGGGATTTGGGGGATTTTGGGGGGATTTTGGGGTGATTTTGGGGGATTTGGGGGATTTGGGGAGATTTTAGGGGGATTTTGGGAGATTTTGGGGATTTGGGGTGTTTGGGCTGCTGGTCAGCGTGGACCAGGACGAATTTTTGGGGAAAAATTGATTTGGGTTCAATTGGGATTTTTTGGGATGAAATTGGGATTTTTTTGGGGGGGAAAAAAAAAAGGAATTTTGGGGGGTTGATGGGGGGGAAAAATGAGAATTGGGGGAGGAAATTTGGAATTTTGGGGTTAAGTTGGGATTTTTTTGGAAAAACGGAATTTTGGAGGGAAAAATGGGATTTTTGGGGGAAAAATGGGATTTTTTGGGGGAAAAAAAAAAGGAATTTATGGATAAAAAAATGGGTTTATTTTGGGTAAAATTGGGGATTTTGGGAAAAGGGAGTTTTGGGGGGAAATGGAGTTTTTGGGCTTAAATTGGGATTTTTTTAAATTGTAAAAAAAAAAAGGAATTTGGGGGTTGGTGGGAATGGGGAGTTCTGGAAAAAAATGGGGGGTCCTGAGAAATGGGGGTTCCTAAAAATGGGGGTTCCTAAAAAATGGAGTTCCCCCAAAAAAAAGAGAATCCTGAAAAAATGGGGGGGTCCCAAAAAAAAAGGGGGGTCCCAAAAATGGGAGGGAACCCCAAAAAGAGGAAAGGAGCCCAAAAATGGGGGAGGGGGAACCCCAAAAATTGGGGAGGGGAAACCCCAGAATTGGGGGAGGGGGAACCCCAAAATGGGAAACCCCCAAAAATTGGAGCCCAAATTTTGGGGTCCCCCCCCCAAAAGCGGCCGCCCCTCCCCCCCCCAGGGGTCTCCGTTTCTCAGGGCAGCCCCTCCCCCAAAATTCTGCAGGTGACCCCTCCCCCCCCCGAGGGGGCGGGGCTGTAAATATGTAAATGAGCATTAACATATTGGGGGGGTGGGTTTGTGCGATGACGTCATGGGGTTGCGCTGTGACGTCACACGGGGGCGTGGTCACACCCCGGAAGTGCCTGAAGGGGGCGGGGCTTGAGATGTAAATGAGGGGGCGGGGCCTGTAAATAGGGGCGGGGTTGGGGTGGGGGAGGGGCAGAGAGGAGATTTTTGGAAGAAATAAAAAAAAAAATTGAATAAATGTTGAATTAAAAAAAAATGTTCAATTAAAAAAAATGTTCAATAAAAAATGTTCAATTAAAAAAATGTGAAAAAAAAAAAATTTTTTTTGGGGGGGAAAAAGGGAATTTTTGGGGAAAAATTGATTTGGGTTCAGTTGGGATTTTTTGGGATGAAATTGGGATTTTTGGGGAAAAAAAGGGAATTTTGGGGGATTGATGGGGGAAAATGAGAATTGGGGGAGGAAATTCGGAATTTTGGGGTTAAATTGGGATTTTTTGGGAAAAACGGAATTTTGGAGGGAAAAATTGGATTTTTGGGGGGGAAAAAAAGGGAATTTATGGATAAAAAATTGAATTTATTTTGGGTAAAATTGGGAATTTTGGGAAAAGGGAATTTTGGGGGGAAATGGAGTTTTTGGGCTTAAATTGGGATTTTTTGGGGAAAAAAAAAAAAGGAATTTTGGGAGGGAAAATGGGATTTTTGGGGGGGGGTTAAATCGGGATTTTTTTTTTTTTTTTTTTTTTCTGTTAAATTTGGATGATTTGGGGGGAAAAAAAACCGGGAATTTGGGAGGGGAAAATGGGAATTTTGGGGGGAAATGGGGGAGGGTGTGAAAATCCATAGGGGAAAAGGGAAAATCCATAGGGGGAATGAAAATCCATAGGGGAAATAAAAATGTATAGGGGAAATAAAAATCCATAGGGGAAATAAACATCTATAAGGGAAATAAAAATCTATAAGGGAAATAAAAATCCATAGGGGAAATAAAAATCCATAGGGGAAATAAAAATCCATAGGGGAAATAAAAATCTCTAAGGGAAATGTGAAATCCATGGGATAAAGGAAAAATCCATAGGGGAAATGGGAAAATCTATAAAATGAAAAATCCATAGGGGAAATGGGAAATTCCATAGGGGTGAGTGAGTGAAAATCCATAGGGGGAATGAAAAATCCATAGGGGGAAAGGGAAAATCCACAGGGGAAATGGGAAAATCTATAAGGGAAATGGGAAATCCATAGGGGCAATGGGGATTCTATAGGGGATCAATGGGGGATCAATGAGGGGATCGATTTGGGATCGATCGGGGATCTATAGGGCATTGATTGGGAATATCCATAAGGGATCGATCAGGGATCTGTAGGGGATCAATGGGGATCGATCAGGGATCAATCAGGGGATTGATTTGGGATCTATCGGGGATCTATAGGAGATCTGTAGGGGATCAATCAGGATCTGTAGGGGATCAATCAGGGGATCAATCAGGGGATCCGTCAGGATCGATCAGGATCGATCAGGGATCAATCAGGGGATTGATTTGGGATCGATCCGGGATCCCCGCCCCTCCCCCTCCCCCCTCATCCCCGTTCCCACGGCAACGCCGGCAGGGGGAGGGGCGCTCCTTCAGCCCCGCCCCTCCCCCACCCCCCTCCCCCCCTTCCCTTCTTCAAAATGATTTTTATTATTTATTATTGATTAATTGTTATTATCTTTATTGGTTTTTAATTCTTCTTTTCCTCCGCCCCTCCCCCACCCCCTCCATTATTATTTATAATCATGATTTTTTTATTTCATTTTATTTTATTTTATTTTATTTTATTTTATTTTATTTCATTTTATTTTATTTTATTGTATTTTAATTATTTTATTTTATTTTATTTTATTTTATTTTATTTTATTTTATTTTATTTTATTTTATTTCATTTATTTTATTTTATTTCATTTTATTTTATTTTATTTCATTTTATTTGATTTGATTTTATTTTATTTCATTTCATTTATTTTATTTTATTTTATTTTATTTTGTTTTGTTTTTTAATGTCTCATTTTATTTATTTTTTTCCATTTTGAATTTTTTTTTTCTCCGCCCCTCCCCCCCCCCTCCCCTTTTATTATCATTTATAATTAATTTATTTTTTTTATTTTATTTTTAAATTATTTCCTTTTATTTTTGTTTCCCTCCGCCCCTCCCCCACCCCTCCCCTCCCCCCACCTTTATTATTATTTATTTCTATTTTTAATTCCTTTAAAATATTTTTTTTTTTTTTTTCCTCCCCGCCCCCTCCCCCTCCCCTCCCCCGTATCGATCCCTCCCCTCCCCCCACCCCTCCCCCACCCCCCTTCCCCTCCCCCTCCCCCTCCCCCTCATGGAGGAGTCTCCGCGCGCCGCCGATGGAGGCGGAGGTGGGTGAGAGCCTCCCCGTCCCCTCCCCCACCCCACCCCCCATCCCCCACCCCCTCCCCCCTCCCCCTCCCCCCCCCCCCTTTTCCCGCTCCAAAAAAAAAAAAAAAAAAAAAAAAAAAAAAAAAAAAAAAAAAATCCGCGCTTTGCAAACTTTGCATAAATTTGCATCTTGATTGGAGGAGGGGCGGGACAGGCCCGGCCAGCCCCGCCCCTCCCCACCCGCCCCTCCCCCCGCGCCGCAGCTTTGTTCGAACCCCCAAAAAAAAAAAAATTTAAAAAAAATTTAAAAAAAATTTAAAAAAAAAATCATCGAAACCCCCCAAAAAAATCCCCCCAAAAATCCCTCCCCCCCCTCTTGTCTTTTTTTTTTTTTCCTTTTTTTTTTGGGGGTGGGGGTGGGGAGGGGGGGGCGCCCCCTTTTTTTTTAATTTTTTTTTCCTCCCCCGGTTCTTTGTGCCGGAAAAAAAAAAACAAAACAAAAAAAAAAAAAAAAAGCGGCGGAAAAAAAAATATTTTTTTTGTTTTTGTTTTTTTTTGGGCGATTTTTTGGGGGAGGGGAATTTTGGGGGGGTCGCGTCGGATTTTGGGGCGATTCGGGGTTTTTTGGGGGAGGGGCGGGAATTTTGGGGCGATTTTGGGTTTTTTTTCACCTTTTTTTTGTTGGTTTTTTTCTTGGGGAAATTGATTTTTCCTGCGATTTTTCGGGGGAGAAATTGATTTTATTTTATTTTATTTTATTTTATTTTATTTTATTTTATTTTATTTTATTTTATTTTAATTATTTTTATTTTACTTTATTTTATTTCTATTTCATTTTATTTTATTTCCTCCATTTTCAGGGACATTTTTCACATTAGAAATTAATTATTTTTGGGGGGGTCGAGATGAAATTTTATTTTATTTTATTTTATTTTATTTTATTTTATTTTATTTTATTTTATTTTATTTTATTTTATTTTATTTTATTTTATATTTTATTTTATTTTATTTTATTATTAAATAATTTTTGCGGCGGCTCCGGGTGGGTTTTTTGGGGTCAATTTTGGGGCCGAACCCCCCGAAATTTTCCATTTTCCCCTCCCCCCCCTCCCCCTAAAAAAATAAAAAAAAACCCGCGGGGGTCGCGCGGGGTCGGGGGGAGGGGGAGGGGAAGGGGGGGGAGGGGGAGGGGCGGGGATCGATTTTTGGGGGATTCTCATCGATTTTTTGGGGGGGGGATTCTCATCGATTTTTGGGGGGTTTCCCGCGCGGCTCCATCGATCCCGGGTGGGGGAGGGGCGGAGGGAGCCGAGACCCCCCTCGGGGACCCCCAAAAACCCCAAAAAATCCCCAAAAAATCCCAAAAATTCCCCAAAAAAATCCCCCAAAAAAATCCCCCAAAAAATCCCCAAAAATTCCTCCCGGACCCCCCAAATCTCCCCAAAATCCCCAAATTTCCCCCAAAATCCCCCAAAATCCCCCAAAAATCCCCCAAATTCTCCTCCAAACCCCCAAAATTCCCCAAATCCCCCAAAAAAACCTCCCAGGACCCCAAAAATCTTCCCAAAATTCCCCCAAAATCCGCCCTCAGAGCCCCCCAAAACTCGTCCCAGACCCCCCAAAAATCCCCCAAAAATCCCCAAAAATCCCCAAAATTCCCTCGGAACCCCCAAATCTCTCCGATCCCCCCAAAATCTCCCGGAAACCCCCAAAAAACTTCCCCAGAACCCCAAAAATCCTCCCAGACCCCCAAAATCCCCCAAATTCCCCCAAAATCTCCCCCAAAATCCCCCAAATCCTCCCCAGACCCCCAAATCCCCCAAATCTGCCCAAAAATCCCCAGAACCCCCAAATCCTCCCTCCCTCCCCCACCCGCGCTTCCCCTCCCCTCCCCTCCCCCACCGCCCCTCCCCCCCCTCTAATTGCCGCCGCCAGCCCCCATTAACGGCATCGATCGGGCCGGGCCGGAACGGATCGATCGGGGGAGATCCCATCGATTTTGGGGAATTTCCATCGATTTTGGGGAATTTCCATCGATTTTGGGGAGTTTTGGGGATTTCCCGCCAATTTCGGGGGTTTTCCCGCCAATATTGGGGGTTTTCCCGCCAATTTCGGGGTTTTTCCCGCCAATATTGGGTTTTCCCCCCCCCCCCCCGATGGATTTTGGGGTTTTCAACCCCCCAAAAAAACCCCAAAATCTCCCGGAACCCCAAAAAAAAATCTCAAATCCCAAAATTTCCACCCGGAACTGCCCAAAAAAAAATCCCGGAATCCAAAAATTCACCCCGGGAACCCCAAAAATCCCCGGGAACCCCAAAAACGACCCAGGAACCCCAAAATCACCCCGGGAACCCCAAAAAATCACCCAGGAACCCCAAAATCGCTCCCGGAAATCCCAAAAAAATCCCCGGGAACCCCAAAATCCCTCCAGGATCCCCAAAAACCAACCCGGGAACCGCAAAATCCACCCTGGATCCCCAAAAAATCACCCCAGGAGCCCCAAAAAATCCCGAGGAACCCCCCAAAAATTCCCAGGAACTCCCCAAAAAACCCCGGGAACCCCAAAAATCCCTCCAGGAACCCCAAAATCACCCCCGGGAACCCCAAAAATCAACACGGGATCCCCCAAAAAAAAACCCGCGAGCCCCAAAAATCCCTCCAGGATTCTCAAAAACCAACCCAGGAACCCCAAAATTTCCCAGGACCTCCCAAAAAACCCGGGAACCCCCAAAAAATCACCCCGGGAACCCCAAAATCGCTCCCGGAAATCCCAAAAAAATCCCCGGGAACCCCAAAAATCCCTCCAGGAACCCCAAAAAACCAACCCGGGGATCCCCAAAAAAAAACCGCGAGCCCCAAAAATCCCCGGGAACCCCAAAAATCCCTCCAGGAACCCCAAAAATCAACCCGGGAACCCCAAAAAAAAACCCATGAGCCCCAAAAATCCCTCCAGGATCCCCAAAATCCCCGGGATCCCCCAAAATCCCCCATCCCCAAATTCCCCCCCGGGGATTTTTTGGGGCTCCCCCCCTGCCCCTCCCCCCCTCCCCAAAATGTTTTTGGGGGGTTCAGGGGGTGGGGGAGGGGCTGAGCCGGCCCTGACCCCCCCTGACTCCCCCTTTTTGTTCCCCTCCCCCACCCCCGACAGGTCCCGGGCTGGGAACGTCCGAGGGCGGCCGGAGAGGTTTGGGGACATTTGGGGACATTTGGGGACATTTGGGGACATTGGGGGACAATTTGGGGACAATTTGGGGGAATTTGGGGACATTTGGGGACATTTTGGGGACATTTGGGGATAATTTGGGGACATTTGGGGACAATTTGGTGACAATTTGGGGACATTTTGGGGACATTTGGGGACGTTCCCGTGTCCCCATTTGGGGACAGTCGCGGTGTCCCCCTGTCCCCAAAAGGGGAATTTGGGGCCGGAACTGGGGAGAATTTGGGGGATTTTGGGGAATTTTGGGGGGAAATTTGGGAATTTTGGGAGTGAGAAATGGAGAATTTGGGGGAATTTTGGGTGATTTTGGGGTGAATTTTCGGGCCAATTTTGGGTGAATTTCGGGTGATTTTGGGTGGAATTTTGGGTGGTTTTGGGTGGAATTTTGGGTCATTTTGGGTGATTTTCGGGTGATTTTTCGGGTGATTTTGGGGTGGTTTTTGGGTGGATTTTGGGTGAATTTTGGGTGAATTTTGGGGTGGTTTTTGGGTGAATTTTGGGTGATTTTTAGATTAATTTTGGGTGAATTTCGGGTGTTTCTGGGGTGGAATTTTGGGTGAATTTTGGGTGAATTTTGGGTGAATTTTCGGGTGGTTTTTGGGTGAATTTTGGGTCATTTTGGGTGAATTTCGGGTGATTTTGGGTGAATTTTGGGTGAATTTTGGGTGAATTTTGGGTGAATTTTGGGGTGGTTTTTGGGTGAATTTTGGGTGAATTTTGGGTGAATTTTGGGGTGGTTTTTGGGTGAATTTTGGGTGAGTTTCGGGTGTTTCTGGGGTGGAATTTTGGGTGAATTTCGGGTGAATTTTGGGCAATTTTTGGGTGAATTCCGGCCGGTTTTGGGCTGAATTTGGGGAGATTTTCAGGTGATTTTTGGGAGATTTTTGGGTGAATTTGGGGTGAATTTCGGGCGATTTTGGGGTGAATTTTGGGTGAATTTCGGGCGATTTTTGGGCGGTTTTTAGGGGAACTTTTGGGCGATTTTGGGGTGTTTTTGGGGTGAATTTCAGGCGGTTTTTGGGGTGCATTTGGGGTGAATTTCGAGTGAATTTTTTGGTGAATTTCAGGTGAATTTGGGTTAATTTTGTGGCGAATTTCGGCCGTTTTTTGGGTCAATTTCGGGTGGTTTTGGGATGAATTTTGGGGTGAATTTGGGGTGAATTTTGGGTGAATCCCGGCCGGTTTTTGGGGTGAATTTCGGCCGGTTTTTGGGTCAATTCCAGGTGTTTTTGGGATGAATTTTTGGGTGAATTTGGGGTTAATTTGGGTTAATTTCAGGTGAATTTCAGGTGAATTTCAGGTGAATTTCAGGTGAATTTTTGGGTCGATTTCGGGTGAATTTGGGTTCATTTCGGGGTGAATTTCGGCCGTTTTTTGGGTGAATTTCGGGTGTTTTTTCAGGTAAATTCGGGGTGAATTTCAGGTGAATTTGGGATGAATTTTTGGGTGTATTTCAGGTGTGTTTGGGGTAAATTTGGGGTGAATTTGGGGTGAATCCCGGCCGGTTTTTGGGGTGAATTTCTGCCGTTTTTTGGGTCAATTTCGGGTGTTTTTGGGATGAATTTTTGGGAGAATTTGGGGTTAATTTTTGGGTGAATTTCCGGTGAATTTGGGGTCAATCCCGGCCGGTTTTTGGGATGAATTTTGGGGTGAATCTGGGTTAATTTTGGGGTGAATTTCGGCCGTTTTTGGGGTGAATTTCGGGTGTTTTTTGCGGTAAATTCGGGGTGAATTTCAGGTGAATTTGGGTTAATTTTGGGATGAATTTTTGGGTGAATTTCAGGTGAATTTGGGGTCAATCCCGGCCGTTTTTTGGATGAATTTTGGGGTGAATTTGGGTTCATTTCGGGGTGAATTTCGGCCGTTTTTTGGGTGAATTTCGTGTGTTTTTTCACGGTAAATTCGGGGTGAATTTCAGGTGAATTTGGGATGAATTTTTGGGTGTATTTCAGGTGTGTTTGGGGTAAATTTGGGTGAATTTTGGGTGAATCCCGGCCGGTTTTTGGGGGTGAATTTCGGCCGTTTTTTGGGTCAATTTATGGTGGTTTTGGGATGAATTTTTGGGTGAATTTCAGGTGAATTTGGGGTCAATCCCGGCCGTTTTTTGGATGAATTTTGGGGTGAATTTGGGTTCATTTTGGGGTGAATTTCGGGTGTTTTTTGCGGTAAATTCGGGGTGAATTTCAGGTGAATTTGGGTTAATTTTGGGGCGAATTTCAGGTGAATTGTTGGGTGAATTTCAGGTGTTTTTGGGGTAATTTTGGGGTGAATTCCAGGTGAATTTGGGGTCAATCCCGGCCGTTTTTTGGATGAATTTTGGGGTGAATCTGGGTTAATTTTGGGGTGAATTTTGGGTAATTTTGGGGTGAATTTTGGGGTGAATTCCCGCCCTTTTTTTGGGTGAATTCCCGCCAGTTTCGGGTCCATCCCCCCCCTCTCCGCGCGGGGGGGGAGGGGCGCGGCTCCTCCGCCAGGTCCCGACCCTGCCCCCCCCCTCCCCCTCCCCTCCCCCTCCCCCGTGTCCGGCCGCCCCCTCCCCCATCCCCCTCCCCCCGCCCCTGCGCGGCCCCCGCGGCGGCCCCGGAGCTCGAGCGGCGGCGGCGCCCGCGGGGTCCCGGTGAGAGGGGGAGGGGCGGGGTGGGGAGAGGGCGGGGTCCTCGGGGCCGCCCCCCCCCCTTTCCCCGCGATTTTCCCTTTTTCCCCTCCCCCCTTTTTATTTCCCCTCCCCCCTTTTTTTTTTACCCCTCCCCCGCCGTTTCCGGGAGGGGTTAAAAAAAAATTTAATTAATTAATTAATAAAAAAATTAAAAACAGGAAAAAAATTCATGGGAAAATGGAAAAATTAAAAAAAAAAAAAAAAGAGGAGAAATAATAATGAATTAAAAAAAAAAAAAAAAAAAAAAAAAAAAAAAAGGAAAAAAGATAATTTTTTCCCTGGATAAAAAGAAAAAAAAAAAAGCGGCGGGGAGGGAGGGGGAGGGGGAGGGGAGGGGAGGGGGAGGGGCCGTGTCCGAGTGTCCATCCCCGGCTCTCCCTCCCCCCACTGCCCTTTTTCTTTTTTTTCCTTTTTCCCGTTTTCCCCCTTTTTTTTTTCCTCCCTTTTCCCCCTTTTTCCCTTTTCCCTTTTTTCCTTTTTTCTTTTTCCCCTTTTTTCCCTTTTTTTCCCATTTTTCCCCTTTTTTCCCTTTTTCCCTTTTTTCCCCATTTTTTCTCCCCTTATTCCCCATTTTTCCCATTTTCCCTTTTCCCCAATTTTTAATTTTTTTCCTCCCCTTTTGTCCCCATTTCCCCCCATTTTTCCCATTTTTTCCCTTTCCCCATTTTCCCTTTTTTTCCCATTTTTTTCCTATTTTTTTCTCCCCATTTTTTACCCTTTTCCCTCCCATTTTCCTATTTCCCTCCTTTTTTCCCATTTTTTCTCTCTTTTTTGCCTTTTTTTCTCCCATTTCCCCCCATTTTTTCCCATTTTTTTCCTTTTTCTTTCCATTTTTTCCCCCCATATTTTCTCCCATTTGCCCCATTTTTCTCTTTCCCATTTCCCCCTTTTTTTCTATTTTTTCTCTTTTTTTCCCGCTTTTTCCCCTTTTCCCATTTCCCCCATTTTTTTTCCCAATTTTTCCCATTTTTTACTTTTCCCCATTTTTTCCTTTTTTCCATTTTTTCCTTTTTTCCCCTTTTTCCATTTTTTTCCATTTTTTCCCATTTTTCCTCCCTTTTTTCCGTTTTTTCTCCCATTTTTCCCATTTTCCTATTTTTCCCTTTTTTCCTTTTTTCCTCCCTTTCCCCCCATTTTTTTCTCCCTTTTTTTCCTTTTTCTTTCCATTTTTTCTCCCATTTTCCCCCTTTTCTCCCATTTTTTCCTTTTTTCCCTTTTTTTTCATTTCTCCTCCCTTTTTTCCAGTTTTTCTCCTTTTTTCCCCTTTTTTCCCTTTTTTCCCCTTTTTTCCCATTTTTTCCCCTTTTTTCCCTTTTTTCCCCTTTTTTCCCATTTTTTCCCCTTTTTTCCCTTTTTTTCCCAATTTTTTCCCTTTTTTTCCCATTTTCCCATTTTTCCCATTTTTTCCTTTTTTCCCTTTTTTAAAATTTCTCCTCCCTTTTTTCCATTTTTTTCTCCCATTTTCCCCTTTTTTCCCATTTCCCCCATTTTTTTCCATTTCTTTTTCTCCTTTTTTCCCCATTTTTCCCCATTTTTTCCATTTTTTCTCCTTTTTTTCTCCTTTTTTTCCCATTTTTTCCCATTTTCCTCCTTCCCCGCCTCCCCCGCCCCTCCCCCCGCTGTCCCCGCGTGCCCCCGCCCCTCCCCCTCCCCCGCCCCTCCCCCCCCCGATCGATCCCGATCGATCGCGGCGCGCGCGGATCGAAGCCGTGGGAAAAACGGGCCGAGGGGGCGGGGCCGGCGGGGGGAGGGGAAGTGGGGGGATTTTGGGGGATTTTGGGGGATTTTGGGGGATTTTTGGGGTTTGGGGACACCTGGGGGGTTGGGGGAAAAATCAAAAAAAAAAAAAAAATCCCCAAAATCCCCAAAAAATCCCAAAAAAATCCCAAAAAAATCCCACCAAAACTTGCAAAAACTTAAAAAAAAAAATCCCAAAGAATCCCCAAAAAAAATAATAAAAAAATCCCCAAAAATTCTCCCAAAAATCCCAAAAAAATTCCCAAAAAATCCCCAAACCCCCCAAAATCCCCCAAAATCCCAAAAAAATTCTCCCAAAATCCCAAAAAATCCCCAAAAATTTCCACCAAAATCCCCCAAAAAATCCCCAAAAATTCTCCCAAAAATCCCAAAAAATCCCCCAAAAATTCCCCAAAATTCCCCCAAAAAAATCCCCAAAAAATCCCCAAAATAAAAAAATCCCCCAAAAATCCCCAAAATCCCCCAAAAATCTCCAAAAAAATCCCAAAAAACCCCCAAAATCCCAAAAAAATCCCCAAAAAATCCCCAAAAAATCCCCAAAAATTCTCCCCCCCCAAAAAAAAATCCGCAAAAGATCCCCCCAGAATTCCCAAAAAATCCCCAAAAAATCGCCCCCAAAATCCCCCCAAAATCCCCCAAAAATCTCCAAAAAAAATTCCCAAAAAAACCCAAAAAAATTTTTTTGGAGGGGGGAGGGTTTTTTTTTGGGATTTTTTGGGATTTTTTTGGGGGATTTTTTGGGATTTCTTTGAGGATTTTTTTTGGATTTTTGGGGATTTTTGGGGAATTTTTAAAGAATTTTTTGGGAATTTTTGGGGAAATTGTTTGGGAATTTTTTGGGGATTTTTTTGGGATTTTTTAAAGACTTTTTTGGGATTTTTGGCGATTTTTTCGAGGATTTTTTGGGGGATTTTGGGGGAATTTTGGGGGATTTTGGGAGTTTTGGGAGCCTGGTCGGAATTTGGGATTTTTTTGGGGCCATCCCGGGTTTTTTTTGGTGTGTTTTGGATATTTTGGGGAATTTTCGGGTGTTTTTGGATATTTTTGGGGTATTTTTGGGGGATATTCGGGTGGTTTTGGTGATTTTTGGATATTTTTGGGTATTTTCTGGTTTTTTCGGGTGGTTTTTTGGTGGTTTTATTTTGGTTTTTTTGGGGATATTTTCCGGTTTTTGGGTCTTTTTTTTTTTTGTTTTTGGGTGATTTCGGTTTGGTTTTTAATTTTGGGTCTTTTCGGGTGTTTTTGGATATTTTTGGGTATTTTTGGTTTTTCGGTTTTTTTGTTTTGTTTTTGGGTGATTTTTTTTTTTTTTTTTTTGTATTTTGGGTCTTTTCGGGTGTTTTTTTGGGGCGATCCCGGAGATTTTGGAATATTTCGGGTATTTTGAAATATTTTGGATATTTCCGGGTATTTTTGGGGCGTTTTTCGGGTGTTTTTGGGTATTTTTGGCCCCGCCCCCCCCCGGTTCCGTCTCCGCTTCCTCCGGAGCTTCCTGGAGCGGCGGGGCCGGGCCCGAACCCCAAAATCCCCCAAAATCCCAAAATCCCCCAAAATCCCCCAAAATTCCCCAAAATCCCCAAAATCCCCCAAAATCCCCCAAAATCCTCCCAAAATCCCCCAAAATCCCTCCCGAAAATCTCCGAAAATTCACCCCAAAATCCCCCAAATTTCCCCCAAAATCCTCCCCAAAAATTCCCAAAATCCTCCCGAAAATCCTCCCGAAATCCCCCAAAATCCTCCCGAAAATTTCCCCAAAATTTCCCCAAAATTTCCCGAAATTTCCCAAAATCCTCCCCCCTAAATCTCCCCAAAACCCCCCCGAAATTTCCCCAAAATCTCCCCAAAAATCCTCCCCAAAATTTCCCCAAAACCCCCAAATTTCCCCCCGAAATTTCCCCAAAATTTCCCCAAAATTTCCCAAATTTTTCCCAAATTTTTCCCCAAAATTTCTCCAAATTCTCCCCAACCCCCCCCGGCCCCGCCCATGGTGAACCCCAACTTTTGGGCCTCAGGTACCGGGGGGGATTTTGGGAATTTTGGGAATTTTGGGAATTTTGGGAATTTGGGAATTTTGGGAATTTTGGGATTTTTTTTTTTTTTTGTGTCCTGGTGAGAATTTGGGGAATTTTGGGGGAATTTTGGGAATTTTGGGTTTTTTTGGGGGTTCCTGGAAGAGAATTTTGGGGGGATTTGGGATTTTTTTGGGGCAGATTTTGGGATTTTTTTTCCCTTTTTTTTAAATTTTTATTTTTATTTTATTTATTCCGTAAATTTTGGGGATTTTTTGGGGTGGATTTGGGATTTTTGGGGAGATTTTGGGATTTTTGGGGCAGATTTTGGGATTTTTTTTTTCCCCTTTTTTTTTTTTAATTTTTATTTTATTTTTTTTTTAGTAAATTTTGGGGATTTTTGGGGTGGATTTGGGATTTTTGGGGGAGATTTTGGGATTTTTTTTTTTTTTTTTTTTTTTTTTTAATTTTTATTTTATTTTATTTTATTTGTCATTTTGGGTATTTTTGGGGTGGATTTGGGATTTTGGGGGAGATTTTGGGATTTTTTTGGGGCAATTTTTTTTTTTTTTTTTTTTTTTTTTTTTTTTTTTTTTTGGTTTTTTTATTTTATTTTATTTTTATTGAGGGAATTTTAATTTTTTTTTTTTTTTTTGTGTCAGCGAGAATTTTGGGTAAATTTGGGGAAATTTTGGTTTTTGAGGTTTCTGGAGGAGATTTTGGGTGGATTTGTGTTTTTTGGGGCCGATTTTTGGTTAAATTTTGGGATTTTTTTTTTTTTTTTTTTTTTTTGAATTTTGGGATTTTTTTGGGGGCATTTTGGTTTTTTTTGTTTTTTTAGAGTGGGATTTCATGTTTTGGGGTCCTGGGGAGGATTTTGGGGTTTTTGGGTGGATTTTGATTTTTGTTTTTTTTTTTTTTTGGGTGGAATTTGAAGGATTTTGGGGTTTTGGGGTTTTTTATTTTTTTGGGTGGATTTTGGAGGATTTTGGGTCTTTTGGGTTTTTAAATTTTTTCGGGTGGAATTTGGGAGGAATTTGGAGGATTTGGGGTTTTTTTGTTTATTTTATTTTAATTTTTTAGGGTAGATTTTGGAGGATTTTGGGGTTTTTGGTTTTTTTTTTTTGTTTGTTTTTTATATTTTTGGGAGGATTTTGGAGGATTTGGCTTTTTTTTGTTTTTTTTAAATTTTTGTTGTTGTTTTTTTTATTTTTTGGGCGGATTTTGGAGGAATTTTGGATTTTTTTTGTTGTTTTTTTATTTTTGGGAGGATTTTAGGAATTTTTTTATTTTTTGTTTTTTTAATTTTTTTTTTGTTGGATTTTGGACGACTTTGGATTTTTTTTTTTTTTTTTTGGGGGTTCACAAATTTGGGGCATTTTCCGTAAATTCGCTCAATTTTCGTTAAAATTTTTTTTTTAATTTTTTTTTTTTTAAAAACCCCAAAATCGGCGAAAGGCAGAAGTGAAAGTGAAGGTGGGGGAGGGGCTCCACCCCAAATTTTCCCCCCCTGCCCCCCCACCTGGGGTGACTCAGCCTCATGCAAATTCGGGGTGGGGGAGGGGTGGGGGCTCCCCCCTCCCCCCACTCGAGCCCCTGGAGCCGCTCGGGAGCCCCAAAAAAACCCAAAAATCCCCAAAAAACCCCAAAAATCCCCAAAAAATCCCCCCCGGAAAGGGGTTCAAGCCCCTCCCCCCGCAGGTAAATTTGGGGATTTTGGGGAATTTCGGAGAAATTTGGGGAAAATTCGGGATTTGGGGGGAAATTTGGGATTTTGGGGGGGAAATTTTGGGAGGATTTTGAGGAGATTTTGGGGAAATTTTTGTGAATTTTGGGGCGATCTCGAGCGAATTTTGGGGAATTTGTGGAAATTTTGGGGGGATTTTGGGGGATTTTGGGGAATTTTGGGGAATTTTGGGGGATTTTGGGGGATTTTGGGGGATTTTGGGGCGTTTTTTGGGCCGATTTTGGGGCAGTTTGGAGCCGTTTTTTTGGGGCGATTTTTGGTGGTTTCGGTTCATTCCGGGGGCGATTTTTTGGTATTTCCGGGTGAATTTGGGGCGATTTTGGGACATTTTGGGACATTTTGGGGTGACCCTGAGGGGTTTTGGGGGTGAAGCGATTTCGGGGTGATTTTTGGGTGATTTTGGGCGGATTTTGGGGCTGATTTTTGGTTGATTTTGTTGATAATTTTTGGCTGATTTTGAGATTATTTTGGGCTAATTTTGGGTCAATTTTGGGTCAATTTTGGGCCGATTTTGGGCTAATTTGGGACTGAATTTGAAGTGATTTTTGGGATGATTTTGGGCTGATTTTGGGGGCAATTTTTGGCTGATCTTGAGATTGTTTTTGGCTGATTTTTGGATTTATTTGGAGCTGATTTTTGGGTTAATTTGGGGCTAATTTGAAGTTAATTTTGGGCCTGATTTTAATTGATTTTTGGGCTGATTTTGGGGGCAATTTTTGGCTGATTTTGGGATTATTTTGGGCTAATTTTGGGTCAATTTGGGGCCGATTTTGGGCTGATTTTTGGATTTATTTGGAACTGATTTTTGGGTTAATTTTGCGCTAATTTTAATTTAATTTTGGAACTGATTTAAGGTGATTTTTGGGCTGATTTTGGGCTGATTTTTGGTTCGTTTTGTTGATAATTTTTGGCTGATTTGGGGCCAATTTTGAGGCAATTTTGGGGCTAATTTGGGGTGATTTTTGGAATTTTTTTTGGGCTAATTTGGGGCTAATTTTGAATTAATTTTGGGCCTGATTTCAAGTGATTTTGGGGTTGATTTTGGGTCAATTTGGGGTTAATTTTCAGTTAATTTAGGGACTGATTTTAATTGATTTTTGGGCTGATTTTGGGCCACTGTTGGGTTAATTTGGGGTTAATTTTCAGTTAATTTAAGGACTGATTTTAATTGATTTTTGGGCTGATTATTGGGTCAATTTTGGGCCAAATTTGGGCTAATTTGGGGTTAATTTTCACTTAATTTAGGGACTGATTTTAAGTGATTTTTGGGCTGATTTTGGGTCAATTTTGGGATAATTTTGGGCTAATTTGGGGCTAATTTGGGGTTAATTTTCAGTTAATTTAGGGACTGATTTTAATTGATTTTTGGGCTGATTATTGGGTCAATTTTGGGCCAAATTTGGGCTAATTTGGGGTTAATTTTCACTTAATTTAGGGACTGATTTTAAGTGATTTTTGGGCTGATTTTGGGTCAATTTTGGGCTAATTTTGGGCTAATTTTGGGTTAATTTGGGGTTAATTTTCCGTTGTTTTAGGGACTGATTTTAAGTGATTTTTGGGCTGATTTTTGGCCAATTTTGGGCTAATTTGGGGTTAATTTTCAGTTAATTCAGGGCCTGATTTTAAGTGATTTTTGGGCTGATTTTGGGCCAATTTTGGGCTAATTTGGGGTTAATTTTCAGTTGTTTTAGGGCCTGATTTTAATTGATTTTTGGGCTGATTTTGGGCCAATTTTGGGTCGATTTTGGGGTTAATTTTCAGTTAATTTAGGGCCTGATTTTACGTGATTTTTGGGTCGATTTTGGGTCAATTTTGGGATAATTTTGGGCTAATTTGGGGTTAATTTTCAGTTATGTTAGGGACTGATTTTAAGTGATTTTTGGGCTGATTTTGGGCCAATTTTGGGATAATTTTGGGCTAATTTTGGGCTAATTTGGGGTTAATTTCCAGTTAATTTAGGGACGGATTTTAATTGATTTTTGGGCTGATTTTGGGTCAATTTTGGGTCGATTTTGGGCTAATTTGGATTTTTTTTCCCCCCCAGAACTGAGGATGTCCAAACCCCTGGAGCTGGAGAAGGAGCTGCCGGGGGAGCGCCCGGGTAGGGGAAATTTGGGGAAATTTGGGGAAATTTGGGGAAATTTGGGGCATTTTGGGGGTCCCAGAGGGGATTTGGGGCCCCCTGAGTCTCCCCTCCCCCAGACACAGAAACCAATGGACCCGACACGAACCACCAGGTGAGACTTTTGGATTTTTTTTGGGTTTTTTTTTGGGTTTTTGGGGGGTCCCAAATTCGAGGGACCCCCCCCCAAAATCGGTTCCTCCTCCTCCCCCTCCCCTCCCCCTTCGGCCCCTCCCCGCCCCGGCGCCAAGGGAAGAGAGACCAAAATCGTCCCCAAATTGTCCAAAATTCGTCCCAAAATCCTGCCCAAAAATACCCAAAATTCATCCCAAAAATATCCAAAATCATCCCAAAATCCTGCCCAAAAATATCCGGAATTCATCCCAAAAATACCCAAAAATCCTGCCCAAAAAATATCCACAATCCTGCCCAAAAATACCCAAAATTCATCCCAAAATCCTGCCCAAAAATACCCAAAATTCACCCCAAAAATACCCAAAAATCATCCCAAAAATACCCAAAATTCATCCCAAAATCCTGCCCAAAAATACCCAAAATTCACCCCAAAAATGCCCAAAATTCATCCCAAAATCCTGCCAAAAATACCCAGAATTCACCCCAAAAATATCCGGAGTTCAGCCCAAAATCCTGCCCAAAAATACCCAAAATTCATCCCAAAAATCCTCTCAAAATCTTGCCCAAAATTATCCAAAATGATCCCAAAATCCTCCCCCAAAAATACCCCAAAATCTTTCCCAAAATTCACCCCAAAAATACCCAAAATTCACCCCAAAAATACCCAAAATTCATCCCAAAATCCTGCCCAAAAATACCCAAAAATCATCCCAAAAATACCCAAAAATCATCCCAAAAATACCCAAAATTCATCCCAAAATCCTGCCCAAAAATACCCAAAATTCACCCCAAAAATACCCAAAAATCATCCCAAAAATACCCAAAATTCATCCCAAAAATCCTCTCAAAATCCTGCCCAAAATTATCCAAAATGATTCCAAAATCCTCCCCCAAAAATACCCCAAAATCTTTCCCAAAATTCACCCCAAAAATACTCAAAATTCATCCCAAAAATACCCAAAAATCCTGCCCAAAAAATATCCAAAATCGTCCCAAAATCCTCCCCAAAATTATCCAGAATTCATCCCAAAAATATCCAAAAATCATCCCAAAATCCTGACAAAAAATACCCCAAAATCTTCCCCAAAATCCTGCCCAAAATACCCAAAATTCATCTCAAAAATACCCAAAATCCTCCTGAAAATTCACCCCAAAATCCCCAGAAATCCTTCCCCAAAAGTACCCAAAACCTTCCCAAAAATGCCCAAAATCCCTTCAAAACCCTTCCCAAAAATACTCCAAATCTGCCCCAAAATCCTGCCCAAAAATACCCAAAATTCATCCCAAATTTCTGCCCAGAATCCTCCCCGAAACCACCCAAAATCCTGCCCAAAAATATCCAGAATTCATCCCAAAAATATCCAAAATTCTCCTCAAAATCCATCCCAAAATCCCCAAAAATCCTTCCCCAAAAATACCCAAAATTCACCCCAAAATCCTGCCCAAAAATATCCAAAAGTCCTTCCCAAAAATACCCAAAATCCATCCCAAAATCCCTCCCCAAACCATCTCCAAATTCCCCCAAAATCATCCCAAATCTGCCCCAAATTACCCGAAAATCCTCCTCAAAACCCTCCCCAAAATTATCCCAAAATCCTCCCCAAAATAATCCCAAAATCCTCCAAAAATCCTCCCCAAATCTGCCCCAAAATCCCTGAAATTGTCCCCAAAAAAATCCCAAAATCCTCCAAAAATCCATCCCAAAAATCCATCCCAAAATTCTCCCCAAAATCCTCCCCAAAAATCCTCCCCCAAAAATTCCCAAAATCTTCCCCAAAAATATCCAAAATCCTCCCCAAATCTGCCCCAAATCACCCCAAAATCTTCCCAAAAAAATCCTCCAAAAATCCATCCCAAATCTGCCCCAAAATCCCCAAAAACCACCCAAAAAATCCCAAAATCTTCCCCAAAATCCATCCCAAAACCCTTCCTAAAAATCCCAAAAATCCTCCCCAAAATCCTCCCCAAATCTGCCCCAAAATCCCCGAAATTGTCCCCAAAAAAAATCCCAAAATCCTCCAGAAATCCTTCCCCAAAACCCCCAAAATTCTCTCCAAAATCCTCCCCCAAAAATCCCCAAAATCTTCCCCAAAAAAATCGAAAATCCGCCCCAAATCTGCCCCAAAATCCCCAAAATCCTCCCCAAAAAATCCCCAAAATCCTCCCCAAAATCCCCAAAATCCACCCCAAAAAAATCCCAAAATCTTCCAAAATCCGCCCCAAATCTGCCCCAAAATCCTCCCCAAAAAAAATCCCAAAATCCTCCCCAAAATCCTCCCCAAATCTGCCCCAAAATCCCCAAAATTGTCCCCAAAAAAATCCCAAAATCCTCCAAAAATCCATCCCAAAAATCCATCCCAAAATTCCCCCAAAATCCCCAAAATTCTCCCCAAAATCCTCCCCCAAAATCCCCAAAATCTTCCCCAAAAATATCCAAAATCCTCCCCAAATCTGCCCCAAATCACCCCAAAATCTGCCCCAAAATCCCCAAAATCCTCCCCAAAAAATCCCAAAATCTTCCCCAAAATCCATCCCAAAACCCTTCCTAAAATCCCCAAAATCCTCCCCAAAATCCTCCCCAAATCTGCCCCAAAATCCCCAAAATTGTCCCCAAAAAATCCCAAAATCCTCCAAAAATACATCCCCAAAACCCCCAAAATCCTCCCCAAAATCCTCCCCAAAAATAATCCCAAAATCTTCCCCAAAATCCTCCCCAAATCTGCCCCAAAATCCCCGAAATTGTCCCCCAAAAAATCCCAAAATCTTCCCCAAAATTCCCCAAATTCTGCCCCAAAATCCCCAAAATTATCCCCAAAAATCCTCCCAAAATTCCCCCAAAACCCCCAAAATTCTCCCCAAAATCCTCCCCAAATTCCGCCCCTCCCCCGGTTCCTGTTTTGGTGCCGGGGGGGAGGGTGGGGGGGAGGGGAAATCCCGGCGGCAAAACAGGAAACGGGGGGGGGGGAGGGGGAGTCCCCAAAATCTGCAAAAGTGGCCCCAAAATGGGCCCCGAAATCTGCCCCAAAATCTCCAAAATTCACCCCAAAATCTGCCCCAAATCCCTTCAGACCCCCCCAAAATCCCCAAATCCTCGGAATTTCCCAAATTCCCCAAATCCCCAAATTCCCCAAATTCCCCAAATTTCCCTCAAAATTTCAAATTCCCCAAATTCCCAAAATTCCCCAAATTTCCAAACCCCAAATTCCCCAAATTTCAAAATCCCCAAAATTCCCCAAAATTCCCCCAAAATTCCCAAAATTCCCAAAATTCCCAAAATTCCTAAAATTCCAAAATTCCCCAAATTCCCAAATTTCCCCCAAATTTCCAAAATTCCCAAAATTCCTAAATTACCCCACCCCAAATTTCCCCAAATTTCAAATTCCCCCAAAATTTCAAATTCCCCAAATTTCCCAAAATTCCCACCCCCAAATTCCCAAAATTCCCAAAATTCCCTCAAAATTCCCAAAATTAAAATTCCCAAATTCCCCAAATTTCAAAATTCCCCAAAATAAAATCCAAAATTCCCCAAAATTCCCCCAAATTCCCCCAAATTTCCCTGAAATTTTCCTAACTTCCTAAATTCCCCAAATTTTGAAGTTTTCCCCCAAATCCCCCAAAATTCCCCCAAAATTCCCTAAAATTCTCCCAATTTCCCGCAGGTTTCAGCCCCTCCCCGGAGCGCCCCTCCCCCAGCCCGCCCCTCCCCCCCAGGCTCAGCTGCTGCTGGCGGGGTCCCAGCTGGCGGGGGTGAGTCCAGTTCGGGGAATTTGGGGAATTTTGGGAATTTTGGGAATTTGGGGATTTTTCGGGAATTTTTTGGGATTTTTTGGGGGTTTTGGGCGGTTTTTGGGGTTTTTTTGGGGGATTTTGGGGCTTCGCTGCTGCGGGGGAGGCTTGGTGCTGACCTGCTGCCCTCCCCACCCTGTGTCACCTCCCCCTCCCCCTCGTGTGACCCGAAATGTGACCCCGAAATGTCCTCGTGTCACCCCTAAATTGTCCCAAAATTATCCCAAAATTGTCCCAAAATTGTCCCAAATTGTCCCAAAATTTTCCCAAAATTGTCCCAAAATTGTCCCAAAATTGTGACCCCAAAATGACCCCGTGGACCCCAAATTGTGACCCCAAAATGTCCCCAAAATGACCCCAAATTGTCCCAAAATTGTCCCTTGTCACCCCAAAATTGTGACCCCAAATTTGTCCTCGTGTCACCCCAAAATGACCCCAAAATTATCTCAAAATTGTCCCCAAATTGTCCCAAAATTATCCCAAAATTGTCCCAAAATGTCCCCAAATTATCCCAAAATTTTCCCAAAACTGTGACCCCAAAATGACCCCACGTGACCCCAAAATGACCCCACGTGACCCCGAAATTATCCTGAAATTGTCCCCAAATTATCCCAAAATGGTCCCAAAATTGTCCCCGAATTGTCCTCGTGTGACCCCGAATGACCCCAAATGTGACCCCACGTGACCCCGTGACCCCCCACGTGACCCCCACGTGACCCCCACGTGACCCCCCCCCGCGCCCCTCCCCCCCCAGCTGGCCGCTCTGCTCCTCCCCCAGCACCTCCTGGCCCAGGCCCAAATTTTGGCGGCGGCGGCGCGCAGCTCCCCGCAGGGCCCTCCCCACCCCGCCCCCGCCCGCCCCCGCCCCTCCCCCGGCACCCCCGGCCCCCCCCCCACCCCTCCCCCTCCCTCCCCCCGCCGCCGCCGCCGCCCCTCCCCCGCTGCCGCTGCCCGGCGCCATCCAGCTCTCGGCGCAGGTGAGGGGGGGAGGGGCGGGCGGGGGAGGGGCCCCCGAAATGATCCCAAAATCACCCGAAAATCACCCCCAAAAATAACCCAAAATCACCCCCAAAATAACCCAAAATCAGCCCCAAAATCAGCCAAAAAATAACCCGAAATCAGCCCAAAAATAACCCAAAATCACCCCAAAATAACCTAAAATCAGCCCGAAATCAGCCCAAAAATAACCCAAAAATCAGCCCCAAAATCAGCCAAAAATCACCCCAAAATCAGCCCCAAAATCAGCCAAAAAATAACCCCAAAAATCACCCCAAAATCAGCCCAAAATCAGCCCAAAAATAACCCGAAATCAGCCCAAAATCAGCCAAAAATCAGCCCAAAAATAACCCGAAATCACCCAAAATCAGCCCAAAAATAACCCAAAATCAGCCCAAAAATAGCCCAAAAATAACCCAAAATCAGCCCCAAAATCAGCCCAAAATCAGCCCAAAAATAACCCAAAATCAGCCCAAAATCAGCCCAAAAATAACCCAAAATCAGCCCAAAATCAGCCCAAAAATAACCCAAAATCAGCCCAAAATCAGCCCAAAAATAGCCCAAAAATAACCCGAAATCAGCCCAAAATCAGCCCAAAATCAGCCCAAAAATAACCCGAAATCAGCCCAAAAATAACCCCAAAAATAACCCAAAATCAGCCCAAAAATAACCCAAAATCAGCCCCAAAAATAACCCAAAATCAGCCCAAAAATAACCCAAAAACAGCCCCAAAATAACCTAAAATCAGCGCAAAAATAACCCGAAATCACCCAAAATCAGCCCAAAATCAGCCCAAAATCAGCCCAAAATCAGCCCAAAAATAACCCAAAATCAGCCCGAAAATAACCCCAAAATCAGCCCAAAATCACCCCAAAAACAGCCCAAAAATAACCCCAAAATCAGCCCGAAAATAACCCAAAATCAGCCCCAAAATCAGCCAAAAATCAGCCCAAAATCAGCCCAAAAACACCCCAAAACCAGCCCAAAAATAACCCCAAAATCAGCCCAAAATCACCCCAAAAACAGCCCAAAAATAACCCCAAAATCAGCCCAAAATAGCCCAAAATCAGCCCAAAAACAGCCCAAAAATAACCCCAAAAATCACCCCAAAATCAGCCCGAAAATAACCCAAAATCAGCCAAAAATCACCCCAAAATCAGCCCAAAAATAACCCAAAATCACCCGAAATCAGCCCAAAATCAGCCCAAAAATAACCCAAAATCAGCCCAAAAATAACCCCAAAAATCACCCCAAAATCAGCCCAAAAACAGCCCGAAAATAACCCAAAATCAGCCAAAAATTAGCCCAAAAAAACCCCCCAAAACAGCCCAAAATCAGCCCAAAAATAACCCAAAATCACCCCAAAAACAGCCCAAAAATCAGGCAAAAATAACCCAAAATCAGCCCAAAATCAGCCCAAAATCAGCCCAAAATCAGCCCGAAAATCACCCCAAAAATAACCCAAAATCAGCACAAAAACAACCCGAAATCAGCCCAAAATCAGCCCAAAATCAGCCCAAAAATCACCCCAAAAATAACCCAAAATCAGCCCAAAAATCAGCCCCGAATCAGCCCCAAATAATCCCCAAATCGGCCCGAAATCGGCCCGAAATCACCCCAAAAATAACCCAAAATCAGCCCGAAATCACCCCAAAATCAGCCCCAAAAATAACTCACAATCAGCCCAGAAATCAGCCCAAAGTTATCCCGAAATTATCCTGAAATCACCCAAAAATAACCCAAAATAATCTCGAAATCACCCCAAAAATAACCCCCAAAATGACCCAAAATCACCCCAAAAATCAGCCCGAAATCAGCCAAAAAATCACCCAAAATCAACCAAAAATAACATCGAAATTACCCCGAAAATCAGCCCCAAATAACCCCAAAAATCACCCCAAAAATCACCCAAAATCAGCCCCAAATAATCCCGAAATCACCCCAAAAATCAGCCCAAAAATAACCCAAAATCAGCCCGAAATCACCCCAAAAATAACCCCAAAAATAACCCCAAATAATCCCGAAATCACCCCAAAAATCCGCCCAAAAATAACCCAAAATCAGCCCCAAATCACCCCAAAAATAACCCAAAAAATAACCCCAAATAATCCCAAATTCCCCAAAATTCCCCCCAAAATCCCCCCAAAAATGGCCCCAAAATCCCCGAATTCGCCCCAAGCCGCGGCCCCGCCCCACCCCGGGGGTCCCGGCGCTCACGTGACCCCCCCGTCCCCTCCTGTCCGTCCGTCCGTCCCTGCCGTGTCCGTCCGTCCCTGTATTTGTCTGTCCATCTGTCCGTCTGTCCGTGTCTCTTTCTCTGTCCGTCCGTCCGTCCCTCCTCTGTTTCTCTGTCCGTGTGTCCGTCTGTCCCTTTCTCCGTCCGTCCGTCCCGTGTTTCTCTCTGTCCCGTGTCCGTCTGTCCCGTGTCTGTCCGTCTGTCCCGTGTTTGCCTCTCTCTCTCTCTCTGTCTGTCTGTCCGTGTGTCTGTCTGTTTCTCCCTGTCCGTCTGTCCCGTGTCTCTCTCTCTTTGTCCGTCTGTCCGTGTCTGTCCGTCTGTTTGTCTCTTTCTGTCCGTCTGTCTGTCCCGTGTCCGTCTGTCTGTCCGTGTTTCTCTCTCTCCGTCCGTCTGTCCCGTGTTTGTTTCTCTCTCTCTCTGTCCCGTGTCCGTCTGTCCCGTGTCTCTCTGTCCGTCTGTCCCTTTCTCTCTCTCTCTCTCTCTGTCCGTCTGTCCGTGTTTCTCTCTCTATCCCGTGTCTGTCCGTCTGTCCCGTGTCTGTCCGTGTGTCCGTGTGTCCGTGTGTCCATCTGTCCCGTGTCTCTCTCTCTGTCCGTCCGTCCATCTGTCCATGTCTCTCTCTCTGTCTCTCTCTCTGTCCGTCTGTCCGTGTCCGTCTGTCCGTCCGTCTGTGTGTCCGTCTGTCCCGTGTCTCTGTCTCTGTCCCCTGTCTGTCCGTCTGTCCGTGTGTCCCGTCTCTCTCTCTCTCTGTCCCGTGTCCGTCTGTCCGTCTGTCTGTCTGTCTCTCTCTGTCCGTCTGTCCGTGTGTCCGTCTGTCCGTCCGTCTGTCCCGTCTCTCTCTCTCTGTCCGTCTGTCCATGTCTCTCTCTCTGTCCGTGTCCGTCCGTGCCAGGACCTCCAGCAGCTGCTGCAGCTCCAGCAGTTGGTTCTCGTGCCCGGCCCCCCCCTGCAGCCCCCGCCCCAATTCCTGCTCAACCCCCCCGGGCAGCCGCAGACAGGTGGGGGAGGGGCGGGGGGAGGGGCGGGGCGGGGGAGATTTGGGGGGATTTGGGGAATTTTGGGGGGATTTTGGGGGATTTTGGGGCGTTTCGGGTGGATTTTGGGGAATTTGGGGGAATTTTGGGGGAATTTTGGGGGATTTTGGGGGCTTTTGGGGAGAATTTTGGGGGATTTTGGGGAATTTGGGGGATTTGGGGGAATTTGGGAGGATTTTGGGGTCCTGAAAATTTGGGGGTCCCAGCAGAATTTGGGGTCCCGGGGGAGATTTTGGGGTCCCGGGGGGAATTTCGGGGTCCTGGAAAATTTGGGGTCTCTGGGGAATTTTGGGGGAATTTTGGGGGTCCTGGGGGGGGTTCTGGGGGTCACTGGGAGGGATTTTTGGGGGTCCTGGAACATTCGGGGTGCCTGGGTGGATTTTGGGGAGTCCCTGTGGGATTTTGGGGTCCTGGGGTTTTGGGGTCCTGGGGGTTTTGGGGTCCCTGTGGGATTTTGGGGTCCTGGGGGTTTTGGGGTCCCCGGGGGGGTTTTGGGGTCCCTGTGGGATTTTGGGGTCCCGGGGGGGTTTTGGGGTCCCCGGGGGGTTTTGGGGGTCCCGGGGGGTTTGGGGGTCCCGGGGGTTTTGGGGACCCCTGACCCCCTGAACCGTTTCCCCTCCCCCCCCAGGGCTGCTGCCCCCCCCCAATCTCTTTCAGCTACCTCAGCACAGCCCGGGGGGGCTCCTGCCCAACCCCCCCCGCGGGGGGCTGCACCCGCAGGTACCAACCCCAAAATGTCCCAAAATATCCCAAAATATCCCAAAATATCCCCAAAAAACCTCAAAATATCCCAAAGATAAAACATCCCAAAAATCCCCAAAAAACCCCCAAAAAACTCAAAAATCCACCCCAAAAAACCACCTCAAAATATCCCAAAATATCCCAAAATATCCAAAATATCCCAAAAATAAAATATCCCAAAAAACCCAAAAATATCCCAAAAATCCACCCCAAAATATCCCAAAATATCCCAAAATATCCCAAAATATCCCAAAAATAAAATATCCCAAAAAACCCAAAAATATCCCAAAAATCCACCCCAAAATATCCCAAAATATCCCAAAATATCCCAAAATATCCCAAAAACACCCAAAATATCCCAAAAACACCCAAAATGGCCCAAAAATCCACCCCAAAATGGCCCAAAAATAAAATATCTCAAAAACCCCCAAAACACCCCCAAAAAACCCAAAATATCCCAAAAATCCACCTCAAAATATCCCAAAATATCCCAAAATATCCCAAAAATAAAATATCCCAAAAAACCCCAAAAAACCCAAAAATATCCCAAAAATCCATCCCAAAATAACACCCTAAAATATCCCCAAATATCCCAAAATATCCCAAAATATCCCAAAAATCCACCCCAAAATATCCCAAAACAACCCAAAATATCCCAAAAATAAAATATCCCAAAAACGCCCAAATATCCCAAAATGTCCCAAAATATCCCAAAAAACCCTAAAAACCCAAAAAAACCACCCAAAAAAACCGAAAAAAACCACCCCAAAATATCCCAAAATATCCGAATTTTTTTTTTTTTTTTTTTTTTTTTAATTCTCATTTTCCCGCCCCTCCCCCTCCCCTGGCCCCTCCCCCCTCCCCTGGCCCCTCCCCCCCCCTGGCCCCTCCCCCGCAGCCGCCGGGGGTGACCCCGAAGGGCCCCGAGCCCCCCCCGGGGGAGGAGCCGAGTGACCTGGAGGAGCTGGAGCAGTTCGCCCGCAGCTTCAAACAGAGGAGGATCAAACTGGGATTCACCCAGGTGGGAATTTGGGATTTTGGGAATTTTTGGGATTTTTTTGGGAATTTTTGGGATTTTTTGGGATTTTTCTGATTTTTTTCTGATTTTTTTTGGATTTTTGGGATTTTTTTCTGATTTTTTTCTGATTTTTTTTGGATTTTTTGGGATTTTTTTCTGATTTTTTTCTGATTTTTTTGGATTTTTCAGACTTTTTTAGGATTTTTTTCAGATTTTTTACGATTTTTTAATTTTATTTTTTGGGGATTTTTTGGGAATTTTTAGGGATTTTTTGGGGATTTTTTTGGGAATTTTGGGGGATTTTTGGGATTTTTTTGGGTTTTTGGAGTCTCAGGGGTTAGCCCGCAGCTTCAAACAGAGGAGGATCAAACTGGGATTCACCCAGGTGGGAATTTGGGATTTTGGGAATTTTTTGGGATTTTTTGGGAATTTTTAGGATTTTTTGGATTTTTTGGGATTTTTTTGGGATTTTTTTGGGATTTTTTTTCAGTTTTTCGGATTTTTTGGGATTTTTTCAGACTTTTTCGGATTTTTTCAGATTTTTACGATTTT
This sequence comes from Muscicapa striata striata, assembly GCA_030060385.1. NCBI lineage: Eukaryota > Metazoa > Chordata > Aves > Passeriformes > Muscicapidae > Muscicapa > Muscicapa striata. The sequence goes on from JAREIS010000630.1 coordinate 40,578, forward strand.
TTTAATTTTTATTTTTTTGGGATTTTTTTGGGAATTTTAGGGATTTTGGGATTTTTTTGAATTTTTGGGATTTTTTTGGGAGTTTTTGGGTTTTGGAGTCTCAGGGGTTCGCCGCAGCTTCAAACAGAGGAGGATCAAACTGGGATTCACCCAGGTGCGATTTGGGATTTTGGGATTTTGGGATTTTGGGAATTTTGGGAATTTTTTTGGTTTTTTTCTGGGATTTTTTTGGATTTTTTTATTTTTTCTGATTTTTTCTGATTTTTTGGGATTTTTTCAGATTTTTTTCAGATTTTTAGGATTTCTTAATTTTATTTTTTTGGGATTGTTTGGGATTTTTTGGGGATTTTTTTGGGTTTTTGGAGTCTCAGGGGGGTTCGCCCGCAGCTTCAAACAGAGGAGGATCAAACTGGGATTCACCCAGGTGGGAATTTGGGATTTTGGGAATTTTGGGATTTTTGGGAATTTTTGGGATTTTTTGGGATTTTTGGAGGATTTTTTGTGGGATTTTTGGGGTTTTTTGAGGGATTTTGGGGAGATTTTTGGGGGGATTCTTTTGGGGATTTTTTCAGGGTGGGATTTTCGGGGTCCCCCTGCCCCCTGCCCCCTGACCCAAATTTGGAATTTTTTGGGTTTTTTTGGGGCTCCCAGGGGGACGTGGGCCTGGCCATGGGGAAGCTCTACGGGAACGATTTCAGCCAGACGACGATCTCGCGCTTCGAGGCGCTGAACCTCAGCTTCAAGAACATGTGCAAGCTGAAACCCCTGCTGGAGACCTGGCTGAGGGACGCAGGTACCTATAGATACCCTATAGATACCCTATAGATACCCTATAGATATCCTATAGATCAATAGAGATCAATAGAGATCCATAGAGATCCATAGAGCCGCCATAGATATCCCATAATGCCCCAGTGCAAGCTGAAACCCCTGCTGGAGACCTGGCTGAGGGACGCAGGTACCTATAGATACCCTATAGATCCCCTATGGATCAATAGAAATCAATAGAGATCAATAGAGATCAATAGAGATCAATAGAGATCAATAGAGATCAATAGAGAGCCCATAGAGCCGCCATAGATATCCCATAATGCCCCAGTGCAAGCTGAAACCCCTGCTGGAGACCTGGCTGAGGGACGCAGGTACCCTATAGAGACCCTATAGATACCCTATAGATATCCTATAGATCAATAGAGATCAATAGAGATCAATAGAGATCCATAGAGCCGCCATAGATATCCCATAATGCCCCAGTGGGGTTCTATATGGTTCTATAGGGTTCTATGGGGTTCTATGGGGTTCTATGGGGTTTCTATGGGGCTCTATGGGGTTCTATAGGGTTCTATAGGGTTCTATGGGGTTCTATGGGGTTCTATAGGGTTCTATAGGGTTCTATAGGGTTCTATGGGGTTCTATGGGTTTCTATGGGGTTCTATGGGGTTCTATAGGGTTCTATAGGGTTCTATGGGGTTCTATGGGTTTCTATAGGGTTCTGTGGGGTTCTATAGGGTTCTATGGGGTTCTATAGGGTTCTATGGGGTTCTATGGGGTTCTATGGGGTTCTATAGGTTCTATGGGGTTCTATAGGGTTCTATGGGGTTCTATAGGGTTCTATGGGTTTCTATGGGGTTCTATGGGTTTCTATGGGGTTCTATGGGGTTCTATAGGGTTCTATGGGTTTCTATGGGGTTCTATAGGGTTCTATGGGTTTCTATGGGGTTCTATGGGTTTCTATGGGGTTCTATGGGGTTCTATGGGGTTCTATGGGGTTCTATAGGGTTCTATGGGGTTCTATGGGGTTCTATGGGGTTCTATAGGGTTCTATAGAGTTCTGTGGGGTTCTATAGGGTTCTATGGGGTTCTATAGGGTTCTATGGGGTTCTATGGGGTTCTATGGGGTTCTATGGGGTTCTATGGGGTTCTATAGGGTTCTATAGAGTTCTGTGGGGTTCTATAGGGTTCTATGGGGTTCTATAGGGTTCTATGGGGCTCTATGGGGTTCCATAGGGTTCTATAGGGTTCTATGAGTTTCTATGGGGTTCTATAGGGTTCTATAGGGTTCTATGGGTTTCTATGGGGCTCTATAGGGTTCTTCGGGGTTCTATGGGGTTCCATAGGGTTCTATAGGGTTCTATAGGGTTCTATGGGGTTCTGTAGGGTTCTATGGGGTTCTATAGGGTTCTATAGGGTTCTATGGGGTTCTATGGGGCTCTATGGGGTTCTATAGGGTTCTATAGGGTTCTATAAGGTTCTATGGGGTTCTATGGGGCTCTGTGGGGTTCTATAGGGTTCTATAGGGTTCTGTAAGGTTCTATGGGGTTCTATGGGGCTCTATGGGGTTCTATAGGGTTCCATTGGGTTCTATGGGTTTCTATGGGGTTCTATAGGTTCTATAGGGTCTCCCCTCCCCCACAGAGACCATGTCCGTGGACTCCACCCTGCCCAGCCCCCCCTCGCTGGGCCCCCCCTCCCTGGGCGCCTTCGAGGGGCTCCCGGGGCGGCGCCGCAAGAAACGGACGAGCATCGAGACCAACGTGCGCTTCGCCCTGGAGAAATCCTTCCTGGCGGTGAGAGACATCCCATAATAACCCTGACACACCCCAAAATATCCAAATTACCCAAAATCCCCGAAAAAATCCCCAAAAAAACGGCCCCAAAATGGCCCCAAAGCAGCATCGAGACCAACGTGCGCTTCGCCCTGGAGAAATCCTTCCTGGCGGTGAGAGACATCCCATAATAACCCTGAAACATCCCAAAATATCCAAATTACCCAAAATCCCCGAAAAAATCCCCAAAAAAATGGCCCCAAAACAGCCCCAAATGGCCCCAAAGCAGCATCGAGACCAACGTGTGATTCGCCCTGGAGAAATCCTTCCTGGCGGTGAGAGACATCCCATAATAACCCTGACACACCCCAAAATATCCAAATTACCCAAAATCCCCGAAAAAATCCCCAAAAAAACGGCCCCAAAACGGCCCCAAACGGCCCCAAAGCAGCATCGAGACCAACCTGGAGAAATCCTTCCTGGCGGTGAGAGACATCCCATAATAACCCTGAAACATCCCAAAATACCCAAATTACCCAAAATCCCCAAAAAAATCCCCAAAAAAATGGCCCCAAAACGGCCCCAAACGGCCCCAAACGGCCCCAAACGGCCCCAATTTCCCCAATTTCCCCGATTTTGCCGTTTTTGGATTTTCCCCTTTTTTCCCTGATTTTCCCCCAGTTTTTTTCCTGATTTTTCCTTGATTTCCCTCCAATTTTCCCGATTTTTTTCCTGCTTTTTCTTCATTTTTCCCCATTTCCCCCATTTTATACCCCAATTTTTACCCAATTTTTTCCCAATTTTTCCCGTTTTTTCCCCAATTTTTTACTCAATTTTTACCCAATTTTTACCCAATTTTTATCCAATTTTTACCCAGTTTTTTTCCCCAAATCCGCATTTTCCCAAAATCCCCTTTTTTCACCCCAGAACCAGAAGCCCACCTCGGAGGAGATCCTGCTCATTTCCCCCATTTTTCCCCCATTTTTTTCCTGTATTTTCCCCATTTTTTACTCAATTTTTACTCAATTTTTACCCAATTTTTACCCAATTTTTCCCAGTTTTTTCTCAAAATTTAAATTTTTTCCCAAAACCGCCGTTTTTCACCCCAGAACCAGAAGCCCACCTCGGAGGAGATCCTGCTCATCGCCGAGCAGCTGCACATGGAGAAGGAGGTGATCCGCGTCTGGTTCTGCAACCGCCGCCAGAAGGAGAAACGCATCAACCCCGCCCCCGCCCCGCCCCCCAGCCCCGCCCCCACCGCCCCAAATCTCCCAAATCTCCCAAATCTGACCCCAAATCTCCCCAACCTCAGCCCAAATGTCCCAAATCTGCCCAATCTCACCCCAAATCCTGCCCCGAACATCCCAAACCTGCCCGGCCTGGCCAAGGGCGCGGCCATCGGCGCCCACGGCGTGAGTCCCGCGGAATTTTGGGGGTTTTGGGGGTGGGGGTTTGGGGGGTTTTGGGCGATTTTGGGGGGATTTGGGGGGTTTGGGGGAATTTGGGGGGATTTGGGGAATTTGGTTCTTTGGGGCTTTTTGGTTTTTTGGGGGTTTTGGGGTTTTTTGGGGGTTTTTGGGATTTTTGGGGGTATTTGGGGTTTTTGGGGTTTTTGGGGGGATTTGGGGTATTTTGGGGAATTTGGGGGGATTTGGGGAATTTGGTTTTTTGGGGGTTTTGGGGTTTTTTGGGGGTTTTGGGGTTTTTTGGGGCTTTTTCGGATTTTTTGAGGTTTTATGGCGGTTTTAGCGGTTTTGGGTTTTTGGGGGTTTTTGGGATTTTGGGGGTTTTGGGGTTTTGGGGGGTTTTTGGGGGGATTTGGGGTATTTGGGGAATTTGGGGGGATTTGGGGGATTTGGTTTTTTGGGGAATTTGGGGTTTTTTGGGGGTTTTGGGGTTTCTTGGGGGTTTTGGGGGTTTTTTGAGGTTTTATGGCGGTTTTAGCGGTTTTGGGTTTTTTTGGGGGGTTTTTGGGATTTTTGGGGGGTTTTGGGGTTTTTTGGGGAGTTTTGGGAAATTTGGGGGTATTTGGGGAATTTGGGGGATTTGGGGGTTTTTGGTTTTTTGGGTTTTGGGTTTTTTGGGGTTTGGGATTTTTGGGGTTTCTTGGGGGGTTTTGGGGTTTTTGTGAGTTTTGGGCTTTTTGGGTGTTTCGGGGGATTTTGGGGTTGGTCACTGTCCCCAAATGTCCCCAAAACGTCCCAAAGTTCCCCAAAAATTCCCCAAATTCCCCCTCAGGTGACCCCACCCGGCTCCACCCTCGGCCTCGGCACTGCAGGTGAGTCCCAAAAAAACCCAAAAAAACCCCAAAACTCCTCAAAAAACCAAAAAACCCCAAAAATTGATTTAAGGAATCCTGATTATTTTAAGGAATTTTTGGGAATTTCGATTATTTAACGGGAATTTTGGTTATTTTAAGGAATTTTGGTTATTTTAAGGAATTTTGGGGAATTTTAGAAGTATTTGGATGATTTAAGGAATTTTAATTATTTAAAGAGAATTTTGATAATTTAAAGGGAATTTTTATTTTTTTAGGGAATTTTGGTTATTTTAAGGAATTTTTGGGAATTTAAGGAATTTTTGGGAACCCAACCCCCTGACCCGTCTCTCCCCTCCCCCCTCTGCCCCTCCCCCCCCGCAGTGACGTCACTGAGCTCGGCCGCCCGCCCCTCCCCCCCGCCGCCCCCCCCCGGCGCCGCCCCCTCCCCCCTCGGCCTCGGCTCCGGGTGAGTTTTGGGGGGGTGGGGGAGGGGGGGGAGGGGGGCGGGTGACCCCCCCCCACCCACGTGACGCCCCCATCACGTGACCCCGCCCCCCACGTGACTCCCCTCCCCCTTTGCTTTGCAGGGGGGCGGTGCTGGGGGGGCTCCTGGGCCCCGCCCCCATGGCTGCGATCCAAGGTGGGTGCGGGTGATTGACAGCTCTGATTGACAGCTCTGATTGACAGGTGTGAGTGATTGACAGGTGTGAGTGATTGACAGCTCTGATTGACAGCTGGGATTGACAGCTGGGATTGACAGCTCTGATTGACAGGTGTAAGTGATTGACAGCTGGGATTGACAGCTCTGATTGACAGCTGGGATTGACAGGTGTGATTGACAGCTGTGATTGACAGCTGTGATTGACAGCGGTGAGTGATTGACAGCTGCGAGTGATTGACAGCTGTGAGTGAGTGACAGGTGTGAGAGTGATTGACGTGCCAATGATTGACAGACGTGATGACTGACAGGTCTCAGAATGATTGACATGTACGAGAATGATTGACAGGTGTGATTGACAGTGATTGACAGCTGGGGTTGATTGACAGCTGGGATTGATTGACAGCTGGGGTTGATTGACAGCTGGGATTGATTGACAGCTGGGATTTGCGGGGGGGGTTCCTGGCGGGATTTTGGGGTCTCTGTGAATTTTGGGGCCCCCCCTGACCCCTCCCCCCCCCTTTTCCCCTCCCCCCTCTCTCCGCAGCCCTGGCCGGCGCTGGGACCCCCAAAAATTCCGCGAGGGTGGGGGCGGGGGCGGAGGCGGGGGAGGGGCGAGCCCCGCCCTCTTCCCCCTCCCCGCCCCTCCCCCACCCCCGCTGCCCCTCCCCTCCTGCTCCTCCTCCTCCTGCAGCGACAGCGACGCCCCCCTCCCCCCCGCCCCCTCCCCCACCCGCACCGGGGTGGGGGCGACTGAAGGGGGTGGGGGAGGGAGGCTCCGCCCCTCCCCCGCCCCTCCCCCGCCACGAGCTACGAACCAAAAACCCTCCCCCACCCTTTAATTAATTTAATTTAATTTAATTTAACGACGCTCTGAGACCCCTCCCCCCACCCCCGAATTTATTTTGGGGGAAGGGGGGAAAGAAAAAACCCCAAAAAGGGCGAATTTTGCCCCGTTTTTAGCGGGGGGAGGGGCAGGGAGGGGTCGAAGCCCCTCCCCCCCCCAAAAAAGTGACTTTTTAGCACCAAAAAAAAAAAAAAAAAAAAAAAATCTCCCCGGGGGTGGGGGGAGGGGAGCCTGCCCTCCCCACCCCCAGCTCAGCCCAAAGTTTTGCAACCACGTGACCTCTCGGGGGGGGATTTGGGAATTTTGGGGATTTTGGGAATTTTTGGGAATTTTTGGGGGGGATTTTGAATGGCCACGCCCCTCCCCCCGCCCCTCCCCCCCTCCCCCTTTATTTATTGTTCCTTTTGGGCGGGGGGGGGGAGGGGTGTGGCCGTGGGGGGAGGGGCGGGAAATTTGGGGGAAATGGAGAAAAAAGGGGGAAAAAAATGGAAGAAAATGGGAAAAAATGGAAGAAAAAGGAAAAATGGAAGAAAAAGAAAAAAATTGAATAAAATGGGAAAAAAATGGAAGAAAAGGGGAAAAAATGGAAGAAAAAGAAAAAATGGAAGAAAAGGGGAAAATTTGAAGAAAAAAATGGAAGAAAAGGGAAAAATTGATGAAAAAGCAAAAAAAAAAAAAATTCAAGAAATGAAAAGAGGAAAAATTTAAGGGAAAAAAAGGAAATTAAAGAAAAAAGGGAATGGGAAGAAAAAAGAATTTAAAAACCAAAGAAAAGGAGGAAAAAAAATGGGAAAGAAAAGGAAAAAAGAAGAAAAAGAGAAAAAAAGAAAAAGGAAGAGGAAAAAGCAAAAATGGAAAAGGAAAAAAAGGAAGAAAAGTGAAAAATCGGGAAGAAGGAAAAAAAAGGAAAAAAAATTTCAAAAAGGAAAAAAAGGGAAAATCGACCAAAAACCCCCGGCCCCTCCCCCCGCAGTGCCTGACCCCCCCCAGAGCCACAAATACCTCACGGAGCCCCAAAATCGCCGGAATTCACCCCAAAAAGGGCGAGAAAACTGTGAAAAATTTTGGGAGAAATTCCCCCAAAATTCGCTTTTTTTTTGGGTTAAAATCCCCCCAGAAATGGCGAAATTGGGGCCCGGAATGTAGCCCCGCCCCTCCCCCCCTTCCTCGGATTTGGGGCGTTTTGGGGCTTTTTTGGGGGGTTGGGAAAAAGAGAGAGGAAAAAAAAAAAAAAAAAAAAAAAAAATCCAAAAAAAAAAAAGGAAAAAAAGGAAAATTTGGGGTTTTTCGGGAGGGGCGCCCCCCTTTTTTTGGGGGGGTTGTTTCGTGTGGTTTTTTGGTTTTTTGTGATTTTTTTTTTTAATGGAGAAAATGAGAGAAAAATGGGAAAATGGGGAGAAAAATCTGAATTTTTGGGGTTTTGATCCCGCCAAAGGAAAAGAAAAAGGAAAGAAAGTGACCAAAAAATGGAAAAAAGCAAAAAAAACCCAAAGAAAACCCCAAAGGAGATAAAAGCCAAAAAAAGAGGAAAAAGAATGGAAAATGTAAAAAAAAAAAAAAAAAGCCAAAAAGCGAAAAAAAAAAGGAGTCAAAAATGATAAAAATGCAAAAAAAAAAAAAAAGTTTAAAAAGCCAAAAAGGAAAAAAAAAATAAATAAAAAGAGAAATGAAGCCAAAAATGGAGGAAAAAAGAGAAGTTTGGAGGAAAATGGAGGAAATCTGGGAAAAACGGCCAGGAAAGGACAAAAATGGCAAAAAAAAAAATTAAAAACGGACAGGAAATGTAAAAAAAAGGGACCGGAAGTGGTAAAAGGGAACCGGAAATGGTCTGAAAAGGAACAGGAAATGCAGGGAAGGAACCAGAAATTGCAAAAAAAAGGGACCGGAAGTGCAAAGAAGGAAGAGGAAATGCACGGACAGAACCGGAAATGCCAAAAAGGAACCGGAAATGCCAAAAAGGAACCGGAAATGGTTTTTAAAGGAACTGGAAATGCAAAGAAGGAACCGGAAATACCCAAAAAGGAACCGGAAATGCCAAAAAAGGAAGAGGAAATGCTTTTAAAAGGAACTGGAAATGCAAAGAAGGAACCGGAAATGCCAAAAAAAGGAACCGGAAATGCCAAAAATGGACAAAAGAAAAAAAAAAAAAAAAAAAGCACCGCACCCAAACCTCAGCCAAAAACCACCAAAAAGTGTGAAAAACCTAAAAAAGGAGTTTTTAGACCAAAAAAATCGGCCCCGCCCCCACGGGCGGAGCCGGAGCTGGGGGGGAGGGGCTGCCCCTCCCTCCTTCACGCCCCTCCCCCCTTCCCCCTCCCCCACCCCCCTCCGAGCTTTAATGAACCAAAAAGGGCCCCGGGGGGGGAGGGGGGGCCCGAAATTACCTCAGAACTGAAACCAAAAAATTTGGGGGGAGCACCCCCGGGGGGAGGGGCACGGTGGCCAAACGGGGGGTGGGGCGGCCACGGGGGCTGCGGTCAGTGGGGTGGCCTCGGTGGTCATCGTGGTCACTGGTCCTGGTGGTCACTGTGGTGGTCACTGTGGTGGTCATGGCGGCCATCTTGGTGGTCATCGTGGTCACGGTGGCTTCGGTGGTCACGTGGTAGCCACTGTGGTCACTGTGGCCATTGTGGTCACTGGTCATGGTGGTCATCGTGGTGGTCACTGTGGTCATGGTGGTCACTGGTCACTGTGGTCACTGTGGTCATGGTGGCCATCATCACTCTCATGGTGGCCATGGTCATTGTCATGGTCGTTGTTGTCACAGTGGTCATCGCGGTCATTGTGGTCATCCTGGCCTTGGTGGCCGTGGTCATTGTCATGGTGGTCATGGTGGTCATTGTCATGGTGGTCATTGTGGTCATTGTGGTCATTGTCATTGTTGTGGTCATCGGGGCCACAGTGGCCACAGTCAAGGTGCCTTGTTGGCCGTTGTCATTGTCCTGGTGGCCCTTGGTGGCCGTGGTGGCCACACTGACCACAGTGACCCTTGGTGGCCACGATGACCACGATGGCTGCACTGACCATGGTGGCCATGATGACCACACTGACCATGGTGGCCACAATGACCACACTGACCACGATGACCACACTGACCCTTGGTGACCACACTGCCCATGGTGGCCACAATGACCACACTGACCCTTGGTGACCACACTGACCACAATGACCACACTGACCACGATGACCACAGTGACCCTTGGTGACCACACTGACCCTTGGTGGCCACACTGCCCATGGTGGCCACGATGACCACACTGACCACGATGACCACACTGACCATGGTGACCACACTGACCACAATGACCACACTGACCAAAATGACCACAATGACCACAATGACCACACTGACCCTTGGTGGCCACACTGCCCATGGTGGCCCGGGGTCGCCCTCAGTAGCCACAGTGGCCACACCCCCGAGCCTCCCCTATGACGTCACAACCCCCCATTCCCATGACGTCACCCCCGGCGATGGGCAGGCCCCACCCTCTGTGACGTCACCGCCATGCCCAGTGACGTCACCACCCCCCAGGGGCCTCCCCCCTCCCCCATCCTGCAGCCAAAGAGGGCCTGGGAGGGGGCGGGGCCTGCCCTGGCCCCTCCCCCCGGCCCCCCCCGGACACAAATACCTCAGAGACAACCAAAGAGCCCCCCCCAAATTTTGGGGGAGGGGCTTTTGGGGGGGGGATTCACCTCTCCCCCCCCTCCCCCCGTTCTTGGGGCACCCCCAAATCCCGGGGTGCCCCCCCCGGTCCCCGTGTGTGTCCCCCCCCCCCCAAATTTTGGATCCTCCTCATTTTTTGGGGCTCTCCAAAAATTGGGGGGGTCCCTTTAATTGGGGGAGGTTCCCCCCCCCCCCCTTTAATTTGGGTCTCCCAAATTTTGGGGTCCCAAATATTTTTTGGGGGTTCCCTTTTTTTTTTTTTTTTTTTTTCCCACTTTTTTGGGTTTTCCCCATTTTGGGGGGAGGGGTCGCTTGAGGCTCCTCCCCCTCCCCTTTGTCCCCTCCCCCCCTCCGTGTCCCCCGGGGGCGGCGAGAAGCCAAAGACGTCCCCTCCCCCACCCCCGCCGCCCCCTCCCCCGTTTTGTACCAGAACCGACCCAAAATCGGTTCAGAAAACGAAAAAAAAAAAAAAAGCCAAACAAAAAAACCAAAAATCAAAAAACGAGACAAAACACCAAAAAAAAAAAAAAAAGAAAGAAAGAAACCGAAAAAAACCTCAAAACTGTCCCCAAAAAATCTGGGGAGGAAACAGAAAAAAAAAAAAAAAAAAAAAAAAAAAAAAAAAAAAAAAGAACAAAAAATTAAAAACAACCAAAAAACCAAAGGGAAAAAAAAAAAAAGCTGGAAAAGGGCAAAAAAAGCCAAAAAAAAAGGAAAAAAAAGGAATTTCTATTTCAGCCCCGCCCCCACTGGGTCTTTTTTTGGCACCTCGGCCCCGCCCACCCCGCCTGACCACGCCCACCCCACCCATCGCTGTGGCCCCGCCCCTTTGCCCATAAATGGACATGCCCGGCCCCGCCCCTTTGCCCTTAAATGTCCCGCGCTGACCCCGCCCCTTTCCCGTGGCCCCGCCCCCTCCTCTCGTTCGTGTTTGTGGGGTTTGAATTTTGGGGGGTTTCGTTCGGGTTTTTTTTTTGTTGTTGTTTTTCATTTTTTTTTGCTGTTTTTTTTTTTTTATTTCCGGTTTTTCTGCCTTTTCCGGCCGCCCCGCGAGCGTCGGACGCGGGAACAATAAAAACAAAAAAAATGTTCTGTACAGAACCCCCGTCCTGCTGCTCAATGGGATCAGCGGGCACCCCCGCAGCGCACTTGGTACAGTCCAGGCCCCCAAAATCCCGTTGGAATGGTCCGGAGCCCCCCCAAAACCCATTTGGTACAGCCCGAATCCCCCCCAAAATTCCTTTGGAACAGCCCAGACCCCCCAAAATCCATTTGGAATTGTCCAGCCCCCCCCCAAAATCCACTTGGAATGGTCCAGTTCCCCCCCAAAATCTCTTTGGATCAGTCCAGACCCCCAAAATATATTTGGAATGGTCCAGTCCCCCCCCAAAATCCATTTGGAATGGTCCAGTTCACCCCAAAACCCATTTGGTACAGCCCAGACCTCCCAAAATCCGTTTGGAACAGTCCAGACCACCCCCAAAATCCATTTGGAATGGTCCAGACCCCCAAAAATCTCTTTGGAACAGCCCAGTTCCCCCCCAAAATCCATTTGGAACAGGCCAGAACATCCCAAAATCCTTTTGGTACGGCCCAGACCCCCAAAATCCATTTGGAACAGTCCAGCTCCCCCCTAAAATCCCTTTTGGGATGATCCAGTTCTCCCCACCCCCAGAGTCCCTCTTGGTACTTTCCAGACCACCCCTTAAATCTCCTCTTGGTACATCCCACCCACCCCTCAAAGCCCCTTTTTGGCATGATCCAACCCCCACAAAGCCCTTGCTTCGTTCCAAACCGCCTCAAACCCCCCCAAATCCCGCTGTTCCCCCCCGCGAGCCGCACTTGGTACAATCCGCCTTCTCCTCTTACCCCCCTCCCCAAAAACTCACATTTCTGCCCAAAAAAATTCCTCGTTTTGGTACATTCCACCCCCCCTTCAGCGCGGCCTTGGTTCCTCCCGCTCCCAACATTTTGGGGTCCCTGAGGGGATTTTCCCCATTTCCCCCTTTCCAAACCCAAATTTTCTTATTTTTCCCCATTTCCACCCATATTTCCCCGTTTCCCCCTCTTTTTTTTTTTTTTTCATTTTCCCACCTCTCTAACGCAAATATTTTTATTTTCGCTCTCTCTAACCCAAATTTTTAATTTTTCCCCATTTCCCCCTCTCCAAACTTCATTTTTTTCATTTTTTCCTCTCTCCAAATCCAATTTTTTTTTCATTTTTCCCTCTCTCCAAACTTCTTTTTTTTTCATTTTCCCTCTCTCCAAACCCAATTTTTTCTATTTTACTCCTCTCAAAACCCATTTTTTTTTTATTTTTTCCCTCTCTCCAAACCCAATTTTTATTCCTTCCCCTCTCCAACCCCAAATTTTTAATTTTCCCCCAAATTTTTAATTTTTCCCCATTTCACCCCCATTTCCCTCTCTCTAAACTTCCTTTTTTCATTTTTCCCTCTCTCCAAACCCAATTTTTTTTTCTCCTCTCCAAACCCAATTTTTTTTTATTTTTCCCTCTCTCCAAACTTCATTTTTTCATTTTCCCTCTCTCCAAACCCAATTTTTTTCTTTTCCTCTCTCCAAACCCATTTTTTTTTTTTCCCCTCTCTCCAAACCCATTTTTTTATTTTACTCCTCTCAAAACCCAAATTTTTTCATTTTTTCCCTCTCTCCAAAACCAATTTTTCCCTCTCTCCAAACCCAATTTTTTTTTCATTTTTCCTCTCTCCAAACCCAATTTTCTTTATTTTTCCCTCTCTCCAAACTTCATTTTTTTTTCATTATTCCCTCTCTCCAAACTTCATTTTTTCCCTCTCTCCAAACCCAATTTTTTCCCTCTCTCCAAACCCAATTTTTTTTCATTTTTCCTCTCTCCAAACCCAATTTTTTTAATTTTTCCCTCTCTCCAAACTTCTTTTTTTTTTTCATTTTTTCCCTCTCTCCAAACCAATTTTTTTTATTTTTCCCTCTTTCCAAACCTCATTTTTTTTATTTTTCCCTCTCTCCAAACCTCATTTTTTTTATTTTTCCCTCTCTCCAAACCACATTTTTTTATTTTTCCCTCTTTCCAAACCCAATTTTTTTTTCATTTTTTCCTCTCTCCAAACTTCATTTTTCCTCTCTCCAAACCCAATTTTTTTCATTTTTCTCCTCTCAAAACCCAGATTTTTTTTTATTTTTCGCCTCTCCAACCCCAAAATTTTTTAATTTTCCCCCAAATTTTTAATTTTCCCCCAAATTTTTAATTCCCCCAAATTTTTTAACCCCCAAATTATAATTATTATTATTATTTTTTTCCTTCCGGTGTCAGATGTCGAGCGCGGAGGAGACGCTGCTGCTGGTGGAGCATCGCTACGTGTGCTCCGAGTGCTCGCACCTGGCGCCCTCCCTGCAGGAGGCGCTGCTGCACCACCAGCAGCACCTGGGCCCCGCCCCTCCCTCCCCAGCCCCGCCCCCAGCCCCGCCCCCAACCCCGCCCCCTCCCCGCTCCACCTCCTCCCCGCCGAGCTCGACCCTCCCAGTCAGTTCCAGTGCCTGGAGTGCGGCGCTTTACTGGTGACCCCCGGGCAGCTGCTGGAGCACCAGGAGCTGCACCTCAAACTTCTGGGAGGGGGCTCGGACCCCCCGAAAACCCCCCAAAATCCCGGCATCCATTTTGAGTGCCCCGAGTGCCGCGCGCTGTTCCAGAGCCAGGAGCTGTGGCTGGCGCATCGCCAGGGCCACCGGAACCCGCCCCAAAACGCCCAAAACCCGCCCCAAAACCCGCCCCAGAGCCAGGCCAGGGTGGATCTGGAACATTCCTACCGCAAACCCGAGGATGGCGACGTCACCGCCGAAATCCCCTCCGAAATTCCCGCCGAAATCCCGGCTGAAAACACCGAAAACTCCGTGCAGCTCCTCCTCTACGAGTGCGGCGAGTGCCTGCAGCTCTTCCAGAGCCCCAAAGACTTCCTGGAGCACCAAGTGACACATTTAGCCCCAACCCCGGCGCCACCAACGCCGCCGCCCCCGCCGGATTTACGCTGCCCCCACTGCCAGGAGCTGCTGCCGTCCCCTCGCCTGTTAAAGTCGCACCTGCGCTGCCACGCCCTGGGCAGGTTCGGCTGCCCGCTGTGCCCGCAGGTGCTGCCGGACCCCGCCGAGCTGCGCCGCCACCGCGCCCGCCACGCCCGCGACTCCTTATTCCTGTGCCTGGACTGCGGCCTGGCGCTGGACACGGAGCCGGCGCTGCTGTCGCACCGCCGCGCCCACGGCACCGAGCCCCTGCACCGCTGCACCTGCGGCAAAACCTTCGCCAGCATGACCAAATTCCTGTACCACCGGCGCTCCCACGCTGCCGCAGCCCCGCTGCCCGTGCCCGAGCCGCCGGCGGAACCCCCAAATTCGGCGCTGGAATGCGGGAGCTGCCCCAAGTCGTTCCCCAGCGCGGCGGCGCTGGCGCGGCACCAGCG